>PVLC010012936.1:0-43021 GCA_004027655.1 Graphiurus murinus
ATCAGTTGACTGTAAGTCTGTGGGTCTGTTTCTGAGTCTTCTATTCTGCTCCATTGGTCTGTGTGTCTGTTTTTGTGCCAGTACCATGCTGTTTTTATTACTGTGGCTTTGTAGTAGAGTTTGAAGTCAGGTATTGTGATACCTCCTGCATGGTTCTTGTTGCTAAGAACTACTTTGGCTATCCTGGGCTTTTTGTTTTATGTACACAATGGAATTTTCCTCAGCCATAAAGAAGAACAAAATCATGTTATTTGCAAGGAAATGGAGGCAACTGGAAAACATTATGTTAAGTGCGATTAGCCAGTCACAAAGAGTAAAGAAGCATATGTTCTCCCTAATTTGCGGATGCCAGGGAGAAGATGGGGCATAAGAGGGTCTCCAGATGAAAAAGGAGAGACTCTCGAAAGCAAAGAAGTTGATTTAGCCGAGGGGGTTGGATGGGGGTGGGGGGCGACACTAATGTATATCAAGGTCACTCACTAAACTGAACTTGAGAGGGAGAGAGGGCGAGGGAGTGGGGTGGGGATATCCTTGGGCTGAGAAGAACTGCATCCTATTGAAATTGGCCTAAACTGACACAAATTTTTGGCATGCATCAAAATGAAATGACTACTTTGATTTTCTACATTAACTCTTTGTGTACTACCTTCTAGAATGTTTCTAGCTTGCGTATATGTGAGAATGATGGCACTATAGAAAAAAAAAATTGAGATGCCTGGAGGAATGTAAGAAGTTTGGTATTAGACATTGTATTTGAGATGACAGAACAATATCTAAAATCATTCAACTCACTAATTGGAGACACAGGTAGGTCAGACCTCTGGAGGCAAGCTAGTCAGAAGCATACAGGTAAGAATCATTAGCAAGCAAGTGATAGTGGAGTCATAGAAGGTACACTCTAAGGAAGTGACTATAAAGAGAGAAGAGTGGGAGGCAGAGGACAGAACTGTGGGGAACAATTTTTACATAGGAGAGCAGAAGGAGGAAGGAAGCCAGCCCAGGAGGTCTAACATGAGAAAACAGCTATGAGGAATGTCAGATAGTGGGAAATATACGAAAAGTAAAGTAAAGGCACCTGCAAGGGTTTAGGCACACTAGAACATTTTAATCTGGATTTTCTGTAGTGCAACCATTTTCATTATTTGGGGGGCACAGATTGGGACATCCTTAATTTCTGTCAGTACAGCAGAAGTCCCTTGGTTAGCTCTTTGGATTAACCTTCCTTTGTGGGAAATCAGTCAATTCAAGATTTGGGGGAGTAAAGATATAAACATGGTATTTAAGTTACTTTTCAAAACATAAGAGGCAATTTAGACACCCTCATAAGACATACAGGGTTTTGCGCCTCTATATCTTACAGGGGCTAGACTCATTCATACCATTCACCTCACTAATACTGCTATTGCACCTTTCTCCTTTAAAGGCACCATTTTAGAGCTATAGGGGAAAGGAGATGGTATTTCACTCTTAGAAGTGGGAATTATGTCATTGATGAGGAAGATGATGTTTGGAACTCTTTAAATTAATTTTTCTAGGCTTAAATTGCCTAACATATTTAAATAGTTTAGCTATTTGAACACTTTTTAAACACTAAAGCAATTTCTAAAAATAGCAATAAAAGGAAGAAATCTACAGAAATAAAATAAAAATGCAACATGCAAATTGGTCTGCTTTAGAATAAATCTGCATATAGTATTCTGCAGTGGTCCATTTTACAAAGGGAATTAAAGCCATGAAATTAACATTTTAATGAAGTACATAGACTATTGACGTCAAGACTACTCATTGATTGCAGCTTCCAGGTGGCCTAATGAGATGAAAATGAAGTTTATACCTTCAGCTAGTCTAAGCTAGGGCTGTTTGGAGATTATGATTGAATTTAAATTAGAAAATACTGCTGTGTGCAAACATGGTTAGGCTAGTAAGTAGTCTTTGCAAACCTTGGCACTATAAATGTTTAATTTAAAACACTGAAGGGTACACACACATATACCTTGCTCTTTCTTCTAGAGCACTGTCCAAAAGCTCATGGGAAGTCACTGCACTTTGGAAAACATTTTAGAAGGACACTGTCAGACTGTCTTCTCTTAATTGTGTTACAAATCCATGTAATGTAAGAATTAAAATAGAACAGAGAGGTCACCAGGTGCAACTTCCAGCCTGTGAGAACACAGCAAGAGGGACCCCTGGAGGCAGCTCTAATTTGCAAAAATGCTCTCATTACCTGAGGAAATTGAAGGCTGAAAATCTGTCCCCCTGAGATGCCTACTGTTTCAATTTTTAATCTTCTAAAAACAAACAGTACTATACTTTTAATTTTTGTGCATAACAATCCTTTGACTTTGAAATATAGGGGTCAGCAAAGTACAGACCAGGGACCAATTCCACCTGTGTTTCTAGTGCCTGTGAGCTAAGAAAGGTTTTTATATTTCTTAAATGGTTGAAACCCCTAAATAATTTTATTGTATGACACACGAAAGTTCTATGAAATTTAAGTATCACTGTCTACAAATAAAGTTTTATTGGAATACTGACTCATTCATTTGCATTATAGTATTACAGTTTAATAGTTCTGAGAGTGATCATATAGCCTGAACAGCCTAAAATATTTATTATCTGTCCTTCAGAAGAAAAAGCTTGTCAACCTGATTTAAAGACAGTTATCAAATCTTCTCTTGGCCTTTTTTTCCAAGCTAGAATAGTTCTAAAGAGCAAAGAAAAGATTTCTACACTATTGACTGCATTTCAATTTGCCCTTGTCCCTTCCAAGTTGCTGCGGATGGAAGGGGCGGCGGGGGGGGGGGGGGGGGGGGGGGGGGGGGGGGGGGGGGGGGGGGGTAGAGTAAAGGATCACACTGTGGTAGCCCAGAAATGACAAACATCACTTTTACTCTGTCTATGGTCAGAGATAGGAAAATGCTTGGGCACATGTGCTGCTTCTGCTTCCATAGGAAGGAGAAAAGAACCAATCCTTCATGGTCCCCAAATAGTTACATGATAATTCTTTTGGTAAAGTCAGTATTTAGTGTTTATATTATACAACTAGGTAAATATTCACAGAAGCACTGAGTAGAAGCAATTAGTTTTTTCATGTTCCACTAATCATTTTCCCTGGAGTTAATTACCTTTTTATCTTTGCTACATTTTTTAGAACCTGCCTCTCTCTGCTAAAAGTACAGATATTCCCACTCACTCACACACACAGCTGATCTACCAGTTTCATCTTCTTGAAGGACTCCCCAGAGCCCTCCAGGCCCACTTGGCCAGGACTTCTATGAGCTGCCTATCCTCTTCTGGGCCTACTGCAAGTGGTTACCCTGTATCACCCTTCACCATGCCATCCTGGACATCCTGGACATGCTTCCTGAATCATTTGTTACCATCCTTTTTGGTTTACTTCTTTATTTTGTTAGAATACATCATTTAAGAGCTGGGTGTGGTGGCACACGCTTGTAATTCAGTACTTGGGAGGCTGAGACAGGAGGATTCGGGTTCACAGCCAGCCTCAACTACTTAGTGAGGCCCTCCTCAACTTAGTGAGACCTTGTTTCAAAATAAAGAATAAAAAAATAGGACTGGGGGTGTAGCTTGGAGGTTCCATCCCCAATACAGGAAAAAAAAAAAAAAAAAAAAAAGAATACATCCTTTAGTAGCTCCCTGAGAAAAGTATAGGGGAAGTAACTTTTATTAGATCTTCAATGTTTGAAAATACCTATTCTGTCCACAGACTTGTTTGAGAATTTGGGTTGGAACCCGTTTGTCTTTTTAAAAAAAAAATTAATTTGCTCCACTTTTTTTCTACTAGCATTGCCTTGAACAACATGATGCAATTCTACTTCCTGAATGTTTATTGTTTCTTCTCTTTGGGAGTTTCTACAGTCTTTGTTTCATTGTTGGTGTTCTGAAATTTAACAGTGACTCTGCTTTGTGGTTAAGACTTTTTCTTTCATTATACTGTACCTCCATCTAGAAACTCATGATTTTTTTTTTTTTTTTTTAGTACTGGGGATTGAACACAGGGGTATTCTACCTCCAGGCTATGCTCCAGTCCTATTTTTATTCTTTATTTTGAAACAGGGTCTCACTCAGTTGCAGAGGGCCTCACCAGGTAGCTGAGGCTGGCCACAAACCCGTGATCCTCCTGTCTTAGCCTCCCAAGTACTGCGATTACAAGCGTGTACCACCATGCCTGGCTTGCAATCACTTCTTGGACAATTTCGCCAATATTTTTTTTCTAATATTTTATTCTATGTGTAAAAGGTTGCAACATTCGGGGAACAATTTCTATGCCAAGTACTGCTTCTTATGTAAGTCTCTCCTATACTTTGTATAGTATGTCAGTGCTAAGTTTCTTACACATATCTATTTCACTAAGGCAACAAAAGAAGCATGTTCCTCAAAGTTTTATTACGCCCATTTACCATGAGATGTTAAATAACTGCTCTAGGTCATAACTAATGACATGGGATCATGATTCTAGCTAAATTCTTTTAATGCCAAAGTTCTATTAGCTGTAAACTATTAGGTTTAACTGTCCCTGAAATAAAGTCTCAATGCCCATTCCTTCTTATGTTTCTCTAACTTATACATACTAAATTTAAAAACAAGGCATGGAAACTGGTTTGGTTTTTCATACTGTAACGTGCCTGGAATAGCACAACTCAAGGATCAATGATCAAAGAACTGCCCCAGTAGATGTCCATGATGTGAAGCTTTCGACTACTAGAATCACTCCTGTATTTTACAGTAGTAAAATAGAAGCTGATACTAAATGTGCATAATATATAGAAAGGGAGCTGGGGGGGGGGGCAGAGGCCATCAGGGAGAAACAATCGACTAATCAGCTCATGAAAAGCTCTTAAAGAAGAAGACACATGGACAAGACAAAGAATAAAACAACTGGCAGTGCCAGTGTGTCCAGGCAGTAGAAGTCTAAGATGGCCAAAGAACAGCAGGGTCTCAGACAAGAAAGAGAAGTACTGAGAGGGCAGCTGCTGACCACTCTGAAACAAGCCTCACCTCTTAGCCATTTGGCCAAAGGCTGGATTCATGAAAGAACTTTTCAAGCTTCTCTTTAGCTTTGAAGTTGAAATACTCTGGACTTGGTAATCTAATGTAGAACAGATGAACTATAACTCTTCTGAGGAGTATATTTTCCAAGTTGCTGGTAAGATCTAGTAAGATATACAACAGCAAATGTATTCGCAGTTTTAAAAGCTCAGCAATCTACTCTGATGCACTGATAACACAACTGAAAACATAAACTTTCTCAAACATGCTGATCTGCCCATTATTTGCTGGTGAAAGCCCCACAGGTCTAACATTTATTTATTTGATTAAGTCTAACTGCTATAGCCTACCAGCAAAATCTCTTGAGAAAAAAGCTGGGTGGAAAATAATCGATCAACACGTCATCTACTTAGCAAGTGAAGTTTCTCCATGCCCCCTCTCATCACTTACATTCATTCTAACAGCCCACTACTGGAGTTGGCCCCAAAACTGACTTGCTCTGAACTTTATACTATTCCTTTTCCTTTCAATTTTGATGCTTATATAGTGCAGCAATCATATTATTTATAAAGAATTTATTATAATAGTTGTATCACTTAGTTGGTATGTCTCTGGCATTGTATTTAGGAGGGAGGGTGGGAGGGACCAAGACCATGCCAAATAACTTAAGTGCTTTCGTTAACATGCATTATTTCCTGTATGTTAACCTTGAGATTTGGGGCTTGCAAGCGTGATAAATGAGTCTGTGCTAAACTAGTCATGTTCATGTGAATACTGAAAGTATTTGTTGGTGGGAGGTTAACTGGCCTACATGGGACTAAACCCACAATTTTGGTCTTATTGGTTCTTAACCAAAAGAAATAATATACTGAAGTAAAGTTAGTGTTCTGCTTTGGTTGTTTTACCACTTCAATAATTATGTTTGCTCATGTAGCAACTCAGTGTTGAAAAACTGCCCAGAAATATTACAACAGTTCTTGGCATGTAGCAAAAAATAGCTGAAAAATGATAACATACCATATTCAAACATAGTATCCCAAAATTTAGGCTCTCTTTTGGAAAGCTATGCAGAACTATTATTTGAAACCCATGGTATAAATATCATCTTGATATAAATAAATCTTTTAAACATTATTTTTAAATATACCTACTAAGTTCAGCAAAAGCTCAAAGCAGCTGGATACTGAAGGATGCAGGTTAAGTATGAAATAGAGAGGAATGAGTAAGAATGTCATTGCAAATCGGGGCAAATGTTTTAGCCTGAAATGGGCATAATGAATCCAGGAGGCACGGAGAATCCAAGTTGAGCAGATTGGAGAGAAGGTAGAAGCATCTTTGTAGCTCAAGTTTAGTGCTTGGCACATAATTGCACTCAAGACAGTTATCTGAACAAATGATTAAAGCTTAAGAGAAGAAAATTTCTGGGTCTACTATGAAAATCAAGAAGAGAAGAGGCCTAAGAGAAAGACAAGGAATGGAAAAACAGACAAAAATGGAAGGGAACAGGAGGGCTACAATAACATTACAGAGCATTCTCCAGAAAGAAACACATAAAAGAAAACAAGAATTTCAGTGATAAGAAATGAGTGTGTACTGGACACAGTAAAAACAGACTCCCTTTAAGTTTCAGGGAACAAGGAATACATACTTACTATCTTACAAAGAAGCTATGATTAAAACTAATCTTTAAAGACCATAATGAGAAAAGAAGTCAAAGGCAAAAACAGCAAAGTCAATCATATCCGAAGACTAGCCTAATTGGAAAGGAAAGCCATTAGATTCATAATTTTATTGAGGAAACAAATATTTAATAATGCTTACTATATGTTTGATTAAATATTTACTTGAGGATTGCACAATAATACTTCAATATGGCATAAACTCTGTAGACATATTTAAAAACATCCAGGAAAATCTGTTCCATTTCCTTTTCCTATGTAAGTGTTAATTATGCACTGTTTCATTTTAATTAACATAGATTCTTCAAAGAAGAGAAAGAGAGCATAATTCTATATACTGTACTGACAAATAAAAGAGCTTCTCTTGAAGGTGATGGTTATACCAACTGTAGTAACTACCCACTTTGTAAACTCCTTGGAACTCTGGTTCTGAAATGTGTGCACCTGCACACCACACATAAAGGAATCTTAGTTAGATAAGGCTACATGAAACAGCAATATAACTTGATGCAAATTAAGAAAACAAGTAAATTAAAAAAAAATTCACAACTGAAGTTACATTCAACTAATCAATTCTCTAGAATTGATACGTAGGTAAAGAGTAAAAAGCTTAGCGTAACATCTAGGTGGTGGGTATACATATGAGTGCTCACTTAAACTTCTTTGAATTTTGCTGTATGTTTGAAATTTTTCATAACAAAATATTGAAAAAACCCAACTAGATCAATCTGTAGGACTATTTTATTGAGAAAAACATGTATTCTGGCATGACAAAGTTTACAAAAATTTTGATTTTTTCTTACCTTAATATTTATTAGAATAACACATAAAATAGATCAAAAGTCAAATAATAAAGTAATACTTGTAATTAAAGAGAACAGGTCCATACCACAGCTCCAAGTTGTGGAGCTCTAAAAACACAAATGCGAAACTATAAAAACCTAAAATATTTGAGTCTATGTAATTTTTTTGTTTTGAAATTGAGCATATTGGGTAGAATAAAATGAACTGGGGAGTAATGAAACAAAAGAAATTTTAGAATTGGGATTTTATATGCTCTGGTGAAACCTGGTAGGAGATGGTTTTCTAAAAATGATGTCACAAAAATGTCTCCTGTGTATAACTGGGGAGAATGTGAAGAAATTACAGCCACACACAGGGAGTCAAGATGGCAGGGGTATCCTAGTGGTGGGGCTCACACCTCAGGCAAGAGAAAGTGGAGAAAGCCCCACTGATTAAGAGCCCAAACAACTTAATTATAGAGACCTAAAGATGTATATCATTGTCCAAGCTACTGATTAAAAGCTCAAATCAAGTACTATATTAGGTGAGAAGACTGAGTTACATTTCCTCGAAATTGATTTCAGACAAAATTTTCTATTCTCCCACTGGGCAGATGGTAGGATCAATCCCAGGTAAAACGGAAGGGGGATAAGCCATTTTGCCAGTGTGTTAGTCCATTTGAGCGACTATAACAAACGCAGACTTGGTGGTCTATAAACATCATGGATTTATTTCTCAGTTTTGGAGGCTAGAAGTCTGAGATCAGGATGCCAGTGTGCTGGGTTCTGAGGACGGCCCTCTTCCTGGTTCATAGACTTCAATCTTTTCATTGTTTTCTTATATGGCAGAAGGAGGGAGGGTCCCTCTGGAACCACTTCTATAATGACACTAATCACATTCAGGAGGGCTCAGCCCTCATAATCTAATCACCACCAACCGGCTCTACTGCCTAATAGCATCACACTGGGAATCAGGTTGTCAACATATGTATTCTGTGAGGGAGGCATAAACATTCAGACCACAGCAGTTGTATTTTTCAACAAGTTTATATGGAGTTTGCAGACACACCAAGATTTAAGTAATATGTTCAAAATCTTAATTACCTGGCTTAAGATAGTCTAAAATCAGTTGCTCTCTCCTGCCCCTGAAAAGCCTCCCTCGAGTAAACACCTCTGAGGGCCTACAACTCAGATCCTTTCCTGGCAGGAGAGAAACCTCATCGGGCTTTTGCCAGACAAATTTTACACCGGAGGCCACCAGGCGTCCCTGGCCCTCCTCTCCTGAGGCGTCCCCCAGGGTGGCAGCCTGAGATCCTCCGGACACATCTGTCGATCTCTGTTTGGTCGCTCTTAAGAGGGGCGGAAAGGTTGCAATACAGATGCAGAAGTGCGCACACTACAGATTCAGCTCAGATGTGGACTTTCAGGAAATACCAGACGCAAACAAGAAGCAACCCAAGAGAAACTAAACATTAACAAGAACAAGGAACACTTCAATAAAAACAGAGACAAACAAAAGACAGACATTTGAACCCCGGGGTTTCCTAACTCACCTCCAAGATTGACTGTGAAATTGAGGGGTGGGTGCAAATTCCCGGCCAGTGCACCAAAATGTAAGGTCTAGGAAAGACCCCTCCTCGGGTCTCAGCACTCACCCCAATCAATCACGAGAGTCATCACTTGATGCAATTAGCAAGAGGTGTTTTATTTAAGCAA
The DNA here is from genome assembly GCA_004027655.1 of Graphiurus murinus. Lineage (NCBI taxonomy): Eukaryota > Metazoa > Chordata > Mammalia > Rodentia > Gliridae > Graphiurus > Graphiurus murinus. Next base: position 9,188 of record PVLC010012936.1, read on the forward strand.
ACTAGCGCGCTAGGGCTCGACTCAGAGGAGAAGAGCCCTGAGCTACACTAAAGCAGGGTTTTTATAGGGAAAACGGCAGGGGAATTCTAAGGGTGGAAAGTTTAAGACAAGCTGGGAGGGGTAAGTATTTTAATACATAAGACATAAGCGTATTTTAAGACATAAACATAAACTGGTCACAGCGTTCGCGGTCACAGCGCCCTGACACATCGGGGAAGGCCAGATAAGTACAGAGCAAGTATTATTATTAACATTTCATTCACAGGCCATGCAAAATGTGTACATAGACGTTTTATCATTCCCAGAGTAAGAGGCCTGGGTTTCTGCATTTTTCTTAATTTTTTATTCTTACAATTCTACCTCCGAGCTATACCCCCAGCCCTATTTTTTATTCTTTATTTTGAAACAGGGTCTTACTAAGTTGCAGAGTGCCTCACTAGGTAGCTGATGCTGGCCGAGAACCCAGATCCTCTGGTCTCGGCCTCCCAAATGCTGGGATTATAAGCATGCGCCACCGCCCGGCTCCCTTTTTATTTTGAAACAGGGTATCGCTAGGCTGTGGAGGCTGGACGGCAACCTGAGTTCCTCCTGTCTCACTCAGCCATCCAAGTACTGGGAGTCATGCACCAGTGTGCCAAGATTCAGTATTAATATTCTTTTAGTAGTGTTATTATTCTCTTAACAGTTTTTATGTTTTATTAATCTCATTTTGTCTTAAGTAATTTAGACAACTGGAAATAGAATTGGATTTCCTGTGTTTTAACTTACATGATCTGAAACAGTTAAAACAGAAAACTAGATAGATGATGGGCAGGCAGGTAGATGAAAATACATAACACAAAATATATTCCATTTCTATTAATTTTATCTTGCCCAACTTTCTCATATAAAACAAACTCTATTTGAGTATAAATATAAAATTTGCTTTACTTTTCAAATAATAAATATAGTCTACCAGAAAAAAATTTACAAGAAACTTAGAATATTAACACTAAAGTATTTAGTTGTGTTATATAGATTCATAGAAAGGTCAAATCGGGGCAACAGTAAAACAAAAATCAGCATAAATAGCAAGTCTTTTTCTTCAGACTTAGACTATTTAATTATTTAGTTTCATTTCACAAAAACTAGATTTTGAAGTGTTGAGAACAGTTTTTTATGAGATACATTTATCAGAATCCATACAGAAAACATCAATCACTAATGAATGTTTTAATCATAAATATTGTTTTTTTTTTTTCTTTTGTGGTACTGGGGATTGAACTCAGGGGCATTCTACCTCTAAGCTACACCTGCAGCCCTATTTTTTATTCTTTATTTTGAAACAGGGTCTCACTAAGTTGCAGAGGGCCTCACTAAGTAGCTGAGGCTGGCTGCGAACCCAGATTCTACGGTCTCAGCCTCCCAAGTACTGGAATTACAAGCGTGCGCCACCACACCCGGCCAGAGTATTAGTTTTGAAGGGCTCTATGGAACTTAAGAGTCTTATGTCAGAATATACTGATATACTGGATTTCCTTTTAAATAATGAAAGTCCTTCTAACAAGCCTTTATTCTATAGCACTTAGTACTGGGGGAAGGGAGTTAAGAACCTCTTTAACTTAGTTAATTCAGAAGAACTGGAACTATTTTTCTAGTTCAGACTTTTCAAGAATGGCATTTATTTTTTTGTTTTTGTTGCTGGGGTGTATTTTATTAAAGCAAATTGCCAGTAGCAGGTGGTAAACAACAGATCCTATTGAATCTTTCATAAATAGATGACTTTTATTATTTTTGCAATCAATGCAATAGCAATATACTTAAGTAGATGTTACTAAGATGTATGTACTGGATTAAACAATTTTCCAGCAGCTTTATTCAATTATTCTGCTTAGCAATCTCCTCCTTCCTATATGAAAAAATGATACATTTCAGTTCAGTTCTGGAAACAATATAATTCATTTTGAATTGAGAAAGTCATATTAATAGAGTTTTGTAATACATGAATATAACTATTATGTTGAGAAAGAAAAGTAAGGTATTTTTGTCAAATTGATCCCTTCTGAGATTGATTATATCTGAGATTTGGCTTATTCTTTGGTACTCTGTCATGGTCTTCCTAAGGTGTATGCTGGAGCATGGGAAAGGGATTGGAGAGAGAACAAGAGTAGGCCACATCCATTTATCCAGTTATAGAATGCTTAATAGGTGTGAAGCCCTGTGAAGGAGCTGACATCACACAGATAAATCATAATTCTCATGTCATTAACAGCCTGGTAGAGATTTGTAAATAAACACACTACACTGTGTGATAAGCACAACTGTAGAGGATACAGAGACAATCAAAGGAAAGAAAGAATAAGTCTGTGGTGGAAGGGAGTAAGTCAAGGAACTTTCTAAGAAGTGCAGCAAGCAGCCAAGCCTGATTTCCAAGAAGAATAGGTATTCATCTCTGGATAGGTTAGGGTACTCAAGGCAAAGAAAGTTGATAGCGTGATGTGTTATTAATTGTTCACATGTTGGTGTCCCTTAATAGCCTGTAGGTGAGACAGGTCTATATTCATTCACTTTTGTATTTTCAGGGCCTGATTATAGCAAATGCTCAACAAAAATTTTTGTCGGATTATTTCTTCTATCAGTTACCATAATATTCCAAACACAACATATGAATGTAAAAGTTGTTTTAAATATTTATCGACAAGCTGGGTAGGGTGGCACATGCTTGTAATCCTAGTACCTTGTAGGCTGAGATAGGAGGATCACAATTTCCTGGCCAGTCTCAGCAACTTGTGAGGCCCTCTGCAACTTAGTGACACCCTGTTTCAAAATAAAGAATTAAAAAAAAAATCAGGCTGGGCATGGAGCTCAGAGGTAGAATGCTCCTGGGTTCAATCCTTAGCACCACCAAGTAAGTAAATAAATAAATAAACAAATAAATAAATACATATTTATAGACAAAGATAACCTGAATTTAAAAATTAAAGAAATACACTGTTTTATTGAATGTCATAAAATAGTTCCAAAGGCTTTCATTTGTTAACCCTAAAGGGTACAACATAGATTCTACTTCTTAAGGTCAACACTAAACTCAAAGCTCAGCAGTTGAAAACTATACTAGGATATATAATTAGTAGTGATTATGTGATATATTTAATAATAACTATACATGTTCCATGTACTAAGCTAAACTCTTCACATGAATGTCATTTGTTCCTGACAAAAATCCTGTGAGGTAAGCATCCTTATTTTATAGACATGATAGGTACAGTTTAGCAAGTTGATCATCACACTCTAGTTTGAAAAGTAACAATATTTTTTTCTTCAAAAGCTGTAGTATTTACACTTCCAAATTAAGTTATATGAATGTTTTTTACAATGCCCTACACTGAGAAAGTAGCATTCATTTATCTGCTGACTAACAAATGTAAATTACATACTAGCTATTCAGTTTTACTTCTAAGTTGAAGGACTAAAAAGAATTGATATTGAATTGAGAAAGTCACATTCACTGAGAAATTTTTAGAACAATAAACATGGAACTCACGGCACCTTTGGCATTAAAAACGATACAGTGTATTTCATTTGTGATTTTAGAAAAGTGATAGGAGGAATATTAGCCTTAGGTAAGCATTTCCTGGATTATTAGTACTTACTATTTTTCTTGTTTTAGTCTGATATTCCATTCCTTTGAATCTTGTTTTATCTGTGTAAAAATCAACTGACCTATCTCTTCTACATGCATGCTCAACCTGAGTTTTCTATGTATATTTAATATATTTCCATGTCACTACCTGCTGGTAGATAATTAGTTCCTGAAACTCTTACTGAGTTTCAAACAGTGAAACATAAGATGATCTATTTTAATGTCAAGTTTCCATTACAAAGTAAATATGTAATCTACTTATTCATTCCTCTCTTCCCTGTAAAGGCCATGCTTCATCACTCTCAGAATATATACTGGGCTCACTTTCATAAAGAGTGGGTGATAGGTTTGTTGCCTCTTGGTAGGACAAATCAAATCTTTCATTCTTTCTTTTTTTTTTTTTTTTTTGCGGTACCGAGGATTGAACTCAGGGGCATTCTACCTCCGAGCTACACCCCCAGCCCTATTTTTTTTTTCTTATTCTTTATTTTGAAACCGAGTCTCACTAAGTTACGGAGTGCGTCACTAGGTAGCTGAGGCTGGCCTCGAACCTGGATCCTCCGGTCTCAGCCCCCCGAATGCTGGGATTACAAGCATGCGCCACCACGCCTGGTTTCATTCTTTCTAATTCATTCATTGTAATTTTAGAAATGAAGTGATTTCCCTGCCACTCATTAAGTTGCTCTAGTTAAGAAATAACAAAGCAATACTTTGTTTCCTGTCTGAAAAGAAACCCATTAAAACCCCTAGTTAAAATTATTTTAAGGTCAATGATGGAAGTTCAAAGTAAGTAATTATCAAAAAATCTTTTAAATTATGTTTTAGCCACATCCTCACCCATAAATGTTCTAGAATCCCTAGAAATTTATTTGGATGAAAGCCAATGCAAAAGAATCTAGAATTCTTGTAGATATAGCAGGTTCCAAATATCTTTTCTGGATAAAGTCTAAGAGTAGAATGATTATGTAAACAAAATCAAATGTACCAGCAAGGCCACAATAAAGGCAGATGTCCTTGAAATCTATTGTTCCTAAGGAGTCATAATCAGCACCTCTCTTTCAAAACCGAATAATTCCATAAAATATAACTTAAAATGTCATATAGACAGCAAAACAGTTTGAATCACCTCTTGGGTAACAGGTTTTATTACAAGGGACAGTTTTCAAACGTGGGATGAATGGCAAGAAAGAATCCTGCCTTGTTACCAAATACCTGTCCAAGACAGTAAATGAAACATAAAAGTTTCTAAGAACAGCAGACCTAAAGAGAACTATGCCATTCCTGGGTAAAAGTTCTCTCAAAGGTGAGTACTGTAATGTACTTTGAATAACAAAGATAAAATAGATATAATTACAAAGAGAAGATATCTGTAAATACATATTTATTTGTTTTGTTTACTTTAAAAGGAGATACCCAATGTACTAAGTAAATTCAAGTCACTCCAATATAATACTAATGTTTATAGAACAGACATCTCATCAATAGCTTTAGCTTGGAATTAAATGAACAGGAATAGATACACTCTTAATCATTTTCATCAGCTGTCTAACTTAAGTCTTCAGTTCTTCTAGATAATGGCCACCATACCCTGTCCCTTTTCTCTACCTTTTTCTAGTCAACATGGCACTCCTCATTCTCTTTGCTATAGAAAAACACATATTCCAGTTGTCACCCAATCCTCAATTCTTCTACTTGAAAATAAATAAAGCCAAGTTCAGCATCCGCTCTGCTGCAGTGCTCACACTGCATCCTAGAGAACAACTGTAACTGTGTTACATATACACCCCCATGCCAACACTTTGTTCTCAATAAAACTAAATATAGAACGATATTTCAATTGAAAGACATTATATAATATTTTAAAAAGCATTTCTGAAGTCTACTATCATGAAAGAGCTATGACAGTAGGATGTCCCAAGTGAAATCTAACTAGGGTTTAATATTGTATGAACTGGAAAGCAGGCCAATTTGCAAAAGGATTAGTTGGCCAAAGAAGCAATTTACAGAATTTATAAAATGTACTGTTTACCAAAATCTTGTCTAACTATCAAATTTGTAGCAATTCATAATGGAAAGGAAATCTTTTTAAAAACCAATTTTTGAATACTTCTCTAGGTTTACTTCACTGGATTTCATTGGGCCTTTTATTAATTTGCTGTCAGTGAACAAATCTGCGTTAGAGGAAACTAAAGGGTAAATGGACAAACTGCAGGATCAGAATTCTGAAGTTCTGGTTCCTAGTAGCTCTTTTCTCTGTTTTCCTTCCTTTCTCCCCCTTCTATTTATGTGCATGAATGATATGGCCTTTAAAAAAGATGTCTGAGGGCCTTGCCACAGGAATAAAAACTGGTATTTAAAAAAAAAAAGAAGAAGAGAACAAGATATTTTTCCCTCAAAGATCAGGTCTAAGTCCGAGAGAGAGAGAGAGAAGATTCTAACTGAAAACTGAAGGAGTGCTTACCAGGAGGGAGATAGGGCACTTGGTCCTTGGGGGTTGGTAGCATGGAGCACATGAAGCTATAACACACAGCATGCCAAACAACCTCAACCAGTAGGACGACCATGAGACTACCCGATCAAGGTGCTTCCCTGCATTCACTATGAAGCAAACATCTACTAGAAGGCCAGAGCCCATGAGACACTCATACTGGGAAATTATTGATGGACACTTGGAGAAAGATACTATTGGTCAGCAGCTTAGGTTAAAAGTAGAACACAGGATTATTTTGGTATGAATATGATTTCATCTGTATCTTTAGCCTAAGAAAACTAGGGGGTATTTGGAGTGATTGAAACAACTTAAATACTGGTCAATTATCTTTTAATCACTGATCTTGGGTAAAAATACAATTGTTCCACTTCTCATAGGCTCCAACTATTTTTACCTAAATGTAGAGCTATTAAAAGAAAAGATTTACCATGAACAACAGAGTTGTTTATATGTAGATACTATTGGAGAAGGGAGAAAATCATAAATGATCAAGTTTTGCTTAACTCTTTTGTACCATTTAGTTCCCATTTTCTTATAACTTTGCCATCCTATCATTTTGGAAAATTCAAGTTAACTCTGACATACGGGAAGATGGCATCGGAGCGAGACACCTCTCATCAGGCGCTGTGAGATCGACTCAAATCTGCTGTAAAAGCAGCTTCTTGACAGAAGAAAAAAAGCAACAAAAAAGTGAACAACACTACAAAAACTCAAGTACACCTGAACAGAAACCAGAAAGCTGACCAGGGAGAGCAAGGAAGCCCGTCTGCGTGGCAGCCGTGCCACATTGCAGAGTGGCGGCTGCCATTGACCCAGCCCCCGGCGTGGGGTCTACTAACAAAGAAATATATAATGACCTTCTGTATTCCCAGCGACCAGAGGTGGAGTAAGCGACTCCAGAACTCCACATCCTAAACAGGTAGCATATCATGGCACTTTTGACAGTGACTGGAACGTGTGGTATGACCAGCTTCACGGGGCCACCTCAGCTCACCTCTCCCTCCAGAGCCTGAGCAGCGATCAACTGCATTCCAGAGCTTGAATCAAAACTGCCGTAAAAGCAGCTTCTTGATGGAAGGAAAGAAAAGCGAAACAGCAGAAAAGTGAACAAAGCAACAAAAGCAGCTGATCAGAACCCAGAAAGCAGACCAGGGAGAATGGGGAAGCCAGCGCACGCGTGGCAGTGGCAGCCGCCATTTTGCCAGCCACAGCTGAATTCACATTTTAATCAGCAGTCCAAGGAACCTTCTCCCAAATAGACCACATTCTGGGCCACAAAGAGAGCACTGGCAAATTAAAAAAATGTAACAAAATTCCCTGCATCTTTTCAGACCACAATGAAGTGAAACTAGAAATCAACTCTAAGAACACCCAGAGTACCCATGAAAACACATGGAGACTGAACACCACACTGCTGAACAAGGAAAGGGTCATAGAAGAAGTAAGGGGAGAAATTAAAAAATTCCTAGAAACCAATGAAAACAGAGACACAACATATCAAAACCTCTGGGACACTTTGAAGGCAGTACTAAGAGGAAAATTTATAGCACTGAGTGCCCACATAAGAAGAACGGAAAACTACCAAATAAATAACCTAATGACACAGCTCAGAGCCCTTGAAAAACAGGAAGAGTCTAACCCCAAAGCCAGTAAAGACATGAAATTATGAAAATCAGAGCAGAAATTAATGAAATACAGAATAAAAAAAAATACAGAAAATCAACAAACCCAAAAGGTAGTTTCTTTAAAAAAATAAACAAGATAGATAAACCATTGGCAAACTTAACCAACAGAAAGAGAGAATAAACCCAAATTACCAAAATAAGAGATGAAAAAGGGGATATTACCACTGACAGTGTGGAAATACAGAGGATCATCAGAAACTATTTTGAAAAACTATACTCCAACAAAATGTAAATCTAGAAGAAATTGACAATTTTCTAGGTACATATAACCTTCCTACATTGAGTCAAGAAGATATAGAAAACTTAAATCAACCAATAACAAATAAATAGAAAGAGCAATAAAGAGTTTACCATCAAACAAAAGCCCAGGGCCAGATGGTTTTCCAAGTGAATTTTATAAAACATTTATAGAAGAGCTAATTCCAATACTCCTCAAACTATTCCAGGCAATAGAAAGAAACGGGACCCTCCCAAACACATTCTATGAAGCCAACATCACATTAATACCAAAGCCAAATAAAGACAGCTCAAGAAAAGAAAACGATAGGTCTATATCACTGATGAACTTAGATGCAAAACTGCTAAACAAAATACTAGCAATGTGCATTCAAAACCACATCAAGAAAATTATAAACCATGACCAAGTCAGGTTCATCCCAGGGATGCAAGGCTGGTTCAACATATGAAAAACAATTCATGTAATTCACCACATAAACAGAATCGAACACAAAAACCACATGATAATCTCAATTGATGCTGAAGAAGCATTTGAAGATCCAATACCCATTCATGCTAAAAGCACTCCAGAGAATTGGAAAAGAAGGAACATACCTCAAAATCATAGAGGCAATATACAATAGGTCTATAGCCAATATTTTATTAAATGGAGAAAAACTGCAAGAGTTCCCACTAAAAACAGGAACAAAACAAGGGTGTCCATTATCACCTCTTCTGTTCAACATAGTACTTGAGACTCTAGCCAGAGCAATAAGGCAAGAGAAGGAAATCAAAGGGGTAAAAATAGGGAAAGAAGAACTAAAATTATCCCTTTTTGCAGATGACATGATACTATACTTAGAAGACCTAACAAAGTCAGCCAAGAAACTTATAGAATTAATCAACAAATTCAGCAAAGTGTCTGGATATAAAATCAATCTTAAAAAATCAGAAGCTTTCCTGTATACCAACCATAAAACCACTGAAAAAGAAGTCCAGAAAACAATTCTACTCACAATAGCACTCCAAAAAATAAAATACTTAGGAATAAACCAAACCAAAGAGGTAAAAGACCTCTATAAGGAAAACTACAAAAAGTTAAAAAAAGAAATCAATGAAGACCTTACAAGATGGAAAAATCTGCCATGCTCTTGGATAGGCAGAATAAATATCATCAAAATGGCCATCCTCCCAAAAGTGATCTACAGATTCAATGCAATACCCATGAAATTACCAAGGTCAGTCCTCACAGACATAGAAAAATCAGTCCTTAAATTCATTTGGAAGAACAAAAAGCCCAGGACAGCCAAAGTAGTTCTTAGCAACATGAGCCATGCAGGAGGTATCACAATACCTGACTTCAAACTCTACTACAAAGCCACAGTAATAAAAACAGCATGGTATTGGCACAAAAACAGACACATAGACCAATGGAGCAGAATAGAAGATTCAGAAACAGACCCACATGCTTATAGTCAACTGATTTTTGACAAAGGAGCCAAAAACATACACTGGAAAAAGGATAGCCTCTTCAACAAATGGTGTTGGCAAAACTGGTTAAGCATATGCAGGAAAATGGAAATAAACCCCACTTTCTCACCCTGCACAAGAGTCAACTCAAGGTGGATCAAAGACCTGGAAGTCAGGCCAGAGACCTTGCAGCTACTTGAAGTGGGCATAGGCCCAACACTCCAACACATAGGCACAGGTAGAAACTTTCTCAACAAGATCCCAAAAGCACAAGCAACTCAAAGGAAGATCAATACATGGGACTGCATTAAACTGAAGTGCTTCTGTGCAGCAAAGGAAACTATCAAGAACCTCAACAGAGAGCCCACAGAGTGGGAGAAAAATTTTGCCAGCTATTCTTCTGATAGAGGTCTAATATCTAGGATATATAGAGAACTCAAGAAACTCACAGCTAAGAAAACAAATAACCCAATCAAAAATAGGCAAAGGATCTCAATAGACACTTCACAAAAGAAGAAATACAAATGGCCAATAAATGTATGAGGAAATGTTCAACATCATTAGCAATCAGAGAGATGCAAATCAAAACTACCCTGAGATTTCACCTAACTCCAATCAGAATGGCAATCATCAAGAACACAAACAACAACAAATGCTGGCTAGGGTGTGGAGAAGTGGGAACCCTAATACACTGTTGGTGGGATTGCAAATTAGTGCAACCACTTTGGAAAACAGTATGGAGGAACCTCAGACATATGGGAATGAACCTACCATATGATCCAGCAATACCACTTCTGGGTATCTACCTAAAAGAATGTAAACCAAACTATCAGACCAATGCCTGTGTATCTATGTTTATAGCTGCACAATTTACAATAGCCAAACTATGGAAGCAGCCAAGATGTCCATCAACAGATGAATGGATTACAAAACTATGGGATATGTACACAATGGAATTTTACTCAGCCATAAAGAAGAACAAAATCATGTTATTTGCAGGGAAATGGATGGAACTGGAAAACATTATGTTAAGTGAGATTAGTTAGTCACAAAAAGTAAAAAATCATATGCTCCCCCTAATATGTGGAAGCTAGGGAGAAAATGGGACATAAGAGGGACTCCAGAGGAAGAAGGAGAATCCTTAGGTGAGCAAAGAATTTGACTTAACAGAAGGTGATGAGGGGAGGGGGGACACTCTAATGAGCATGATGTACTTTCATGAACATATCAAAATCACTGAACTGAACTTTAGAAGGAGGGAGGAGGAGGGACTGGGGTGGGAATTCTGGAAGGGTTAAATGAGAAATGGATGCATATATGCCTTTACCTTTACCAGCTTGTACCTAACAAAGATGTATGATTACAATGCACCAATTAAAAATAAATAAATGCTGGGTGTGGTGGTGCATGCTTGTAATCCCAGCATTCAGGAGGCTGAGACTGGAGGATCCGGGTTCGTGGCAGCCTCAGCTACCTAGTGAGGCACTTTGCAACTTAGTGAGACTCGGTTTCAAAATAAAGAATAAAAAACAGGACTGGGCATATAGCTCGGAGGTAGAATGCCCCTGAGTTCAATCCCCAGTACCACACACAAAAAAATTAATTAATTAAAATAAAAAATAAAAATAAATTAATTAAAAAAAGAAAATTCAAATTATATAAGACTATTTTTATGAATATAAAATCTTACAATATTACAAGAGGACTTCTCAGATTTCAGAACCTGAAAAGATTAACTTAATACATCAACATCTTTATCTTTTTTTTTTTTTTTTTTGCGGTACTGGGGATTGAACTCAGGGGCGTTCTACCTCCAAGCTATACCCCCAGCCCTATTTTTTATTCTTTATTTTGAAACCGGGTCTCACTAAGTTGCGGAGTGCCTCACTAGGTAGCTGAGGCTGGCCGCGAACCCAGATCCTCCGGTCTCAGCCTCCCGAATGCTGGGATTACAAGCGTGCGCCACCACGCCCGGCTCAACATCTTTATCTTTATATCTTGGGATTTTAAAGTCAGTACAGCTAATTTTTATTTAAAGTTTCTCTATTTACTTTTCTATTTCTGAGAAATTTTGTAACAACAACAAAGTTACTAAAAATAATGTCTTTAAAATCACAGTAACCACATGAGATAGATGTTGTATTCTGAAGCCTCAATATCATTAAAAAAAAAAAAAAGCATGACCATGCTTAAGTAACCACAAACTGCCTAGAAGTTTTATAAACAAAGAGAACCAAAGACTTCTGAAATCTCAAAAGTCGTCAAATCTTAGGACTGGAAGACATTTTAGAAGTCTTTTAGTTTTGCTCTCTTCACCCATTTCCCCAACCTGCTAATGGAGCAGAGAACGTTATAAAGAAGGGAATGCCCATCAGGGTCAAGTGTTAGGGGCAGGTTTAAGAAGGTACAGGTCTGAGGTTTACAACTGGTTATCATTTGAGGGACTGTTCAGGCTCAGTGGAATCTAAGAGATGGAAGACTGACTACAGAGGCCTGTGGAGTTATTAGGGGATAAGGATGTGGTGGCAGGCAGTTGACAGCTCTTACAAGAAGCATGTCTGAAGGAAATAAAGAGGTAGAGGGGAACCTAAAGTAGGGGTGGGTAGTACAGGGGCTTTAAAAAAAGTGTCCATGCAGTTGTATAGTTTTCTGTCTTTTTTAAAGGCTGAAGACATTTGAACATTATATGCTAAAAAAAAGGGACCATTAGTAAGACAGAACTTAAAGATACATTATAAGGTATGAATGTTGAGGGCAGGGAGGGGAGGCTTGAAATTGCTACTGTAGAGAATAGGAAAGCTGGCTAGGGAAACAGAAAACCACGGTCAGCCAGCATACAGGGTCCTGTGGCAATTGGCAACTCTAGTGGGTTGAATGATGACACCCCAAAATTCATGTCCATTGCAATCTCAGAATGTGATTTGAAAATAAGAGTTTTTGTAGATATAAGTACTTTAGGAATGGTCAGGTTATCCAGTATTGGGGAGGCTCTAAATCCAGTATGAGTGGTAATCTTAGGAAAACAAGTGAAACACAGGGTAGAAGGTCAGATACAGATGGAAAGAGAGGGGCTGGTGTTCTGGTGCTACAGCCAAAGAGAGGCTAAAGAAAGGGATCCCTCCCCAGAGCCTTCAGAGGCAGCATGGCTTTGCTGATAGCTTGATTCAATATTTAGCTTCCAGACTGTGAAAGAGTAAATTTTTGTTACTTTAAGCAACCCAGTTTGTGGCAATTTGTTACAGCAGCCCTAGAAAACTAGTACAGCAACCAGTAATTTATTTTGCAGTATTCTGCATAGTTTGGGGTTTTCTCCAGCAGAGGTTTTTTCAGTGCAGGTGTAGAGAAGAAGGCAGCTGGCAAGACCCAAGACTGTACCTCTGGCAGGTGCGTGCCACTCAAGGGCAATAGGGCTAAGGTGCTGAGGATATTGGCAAAAGTGTGGTTGAAAGGATAAACCACAGAGTCTAACTGGGATGGTAGAAAAAAGTGAAGGCAGGAAGAAGGTTATGGACAGGAATAACGTACAAGAGCACTAAGAGAAAAAAGGTCTTAATGGAAGTAAGTAATAGCTATAAGAGGAGTAACACTGATAGTTGAGAATACGAGAAATTCTGGTTAAAGAGTAAGGTGTTTCAATTTAATGTTTAACAGAGAAGTTCTAGAAAGCAAAATTCAAAGTATGAAGTATTATGTATAATGCAAAAATTAAGAGACTGGGCTAAAAGGGTTATAATGTAGATGGTGAGGCTACCTAAGAGGACAGTGAGATCAAGGATGGAAGGGAAGATTCACTGAGCCAATTGCTAAACCTTCCCTTCCCAGTGAAATGAAGACCGAGGCAGAAGATGTGCGAAGGGTAAATTGATACTTCAGCAGATACAGGCTTGCTGCATTTGGATGGTGAACAGTTCAACCTCAAGGGTGGATAAGTCAGGTGAATTAAGAACATCATAAGGTAGTAAGATAGTAAAGTATGAGAAAATGGAAAGTGTTCACTTACCAGGACATCAGGAAGAAGCATGGGGTTAGGAGACTGCTACATTTTTGTTTTTTAAATAAAGTCAATAAGGTAGATAGGGTGGAGGTAGTTGTTTGAAAAATGAGCTCATCACCCTGATGATCAAGATTATTCTCTATTTGTCCATGTTTACATTACAAAGGTTGTAACTTGCCTAATACAAAGTCACTCTGATATCTAAAACTTTACCTTTATTCGTGTCTCTTACGACAGTCCAGGGTTTTTAAAAATATGGTAATATTGGCTCTTTATTACTATAGCAATTAGTTCTTACTTTGGCAAACTTTTCCAATCTCCCAAATCACAGGCACTAAGTAATACTGTTGGAAAAATACTTCATGATATGCTTGAGAAGCAAAGGACACCATGGCCTTTCTATTAGACTCTAGAGTACAGCCAGTTCTTATGGATTTGAATCATTGCAGTGGTCTGACCCTAAAGGAGATAAAAGTTGGACTGCCATTACGGAAAGTTATTGTTTCTCAGTTGTATCAGCAACTATAACCAAATTCTGCTACTTAGAAATCACACTGTCCAATTATGCATAAACAATGAACTAGAAAGAATTATAGCAAAAAAAGCCAAGGGGCCTTCCAGGACACTGTCAGAGTATGGCCATATGCCATCAAGCTATACACCATCAATGCAGTGATATTCCTTAAACTCTTTTAAGATTGTGGCATCTGTATCTACCATATCTACATATCCTACCTTGAATAGATTCACTAAAGTTCACAAGAGGCCCCCCTAATATTAAAGTCATTGTATTTTGAAGCAGTCAGGCAAAACAGTTAAGAACAAGAACAACTGCAACAACAAGGTTATTTTGGCTTCATGTATTGAGGGCAAGAAGAAAAAAATATATAAAAAAGAAAGCAAGATAGGGCAGCCAATAGTCTAACAGTGAAGAGAAGGGTTCATACACACAAACCAGGGGCATCTTAATAAAAGTACAAGAACTGCTATAGGAATTTAGAGAGGAGAAATATTATTTCTAGCTCACAGGATCAGAGTAAGCTTCAGGGAACAGACAATCTTTTTTCTCTCATCTTCTTGCACATTTCAAATATCCCTACTGAAAAATTTCAGCAGCAAACAAAACAAAGCTAAAGTCCTGAGTGGCTCTCCAAATATAACACTACAGACATTACTCAGGAGCCTAAAATGTCCAATGGGTAGACACTTAACAGTATTAGCAGATACTATCACAGAAATGATGGCAATTGGCCTGTTGACATTTCTTCTTTTCTCTACATTTTATCCACTTCACCTGATAATATACTGGCCTACTCTGGACAATTTTCAGCAAACAGACCTGGAAGTTGAGAGTTTTATTTGCTCTGACCACCATTCTCCAAGGTAAGAGTATAATATTTCAGCAATATTTCGCCAGAGATTGCCCTGGGGGGTTGAGGTGAGAGAACCCAGTGTTACTGAAGCAAGAAAAAAAAAAAAGAAACAAAAGAAAAAATCCAAGTCAATGATCTTTAGGCTTCGGATAGAGAAGGAAGCAGCCAGAAGATAACACTGTTACTGTGGCGGTGCAGAAGGCTGTTTGGAGATGGTATGTCAATGAAACAAAGAGGGCTATCGTCCTGGAGTTAACAGCAATGAAATTTGAATCATAATTGCTAGCTATATTTCTATCTACAAGATGGCAAAAGGGGTATTTATCAGCAGCATCTCAGAAACTTCTGCTTTAGATCCTCAAATAAATGCAAAAAAAATTTTAAAAATTTACAGAAATAAATGCAAATTAAGACCTAGATATGGAAATGCATTTTGACAACAAATTACAACATCCTTTTAATTAGTAACAAATAAATAGCTAGCTATATGTTAACTAATTTATCTTAAATTTATGTGAGTCATAACTTTTGATTAAAAAAGCACTGAGTATGAAATAAGATAAACTGGTTCACAGAGAAGAAAATGGTGAGCAGAATACAAGGATCTGAATTATTAAAAATTCTGAAGTCAGAAAGGAAGATGACCTTTATAAGAGAACAGTAAACTGCTTCAATTTATGGAAATGTTATGAGCTGCTTGCCAATGGACACAATGCTGCATAAAGTTAAGAATTCTTAGGGATGCTCCATCATATTTTGCGACATCTAGCATCCCTGTTTTCTATAATTGCCGCCTCTTTGATATTTTCATCCTGAATTTTCCTCTCCTAGCCAAGCCTTGTAAGGCCAACAGCATAAGATGCTGAAGTTGGTACACAAAGTTCCTTTAACACAGCACAGTGAGTCATTGAGCAACAAATAAACCAAAAGAAATTTTAAAAGGAAAACTAACAGGAAGAAATTTAAAAAGGAATCTTGGGGTTTATGGTACATTAAGGCATTAGCATCCTAACTATTAGAAAAGCCAAGGTAAAAGCTGTATAATAAGCAAATTTGGACATAATAGACTGCACTTAAGAGCGGGCTCCAAATGGTTAAGAGAATGCCAAGTAGCCAAATACTAAATATTTTGAGCTACCAAGTTAAGATAATCACCTATAAATATATTTCTTCTTCTGTTGTGAAAACAAGTTATAATAGCTGTATAAAATAATATTCTCCAAGTTGATGTATATGGGCTATTAGTCTGGTAAGGAATTCTAACAAAAGTTTACTTTCCTATAAAGGTCCACTGCTCTCTTATACAACATGGCTGTAGTAAATCTGCATCAGTCATTATTTTTTCATCCAATATTTATTGAACAATTTAGCATCACTGTGCTAGGCAGGGCTGAGGGTTGGGGTGGGTAAGGAGAGGGAAGACGTGAGGAAGGAAGAAATGAGAGGGGGAGAACAGAAACTTAGACCCATGATCCTTGCCCCAAAGTTAACAGTATTAACAGATACAACTCGCCTGTCAACATTTCTTCTTTTCTCTTAAAATCTAGTAAGAAGATATGTTATAGTTGTAAATTATATGACTCTTACGAGTAGTCCAACTGCTGTAAAAGACTAGAAGAGGGATGACAGCACTTCAAACTGAAGCAGTCAAGACCTGATTTTATGAGCAGAGCATAAAAGAACAGGAGAACCTGGTAGTAGGCGGAAGAGAAGGGAGGACTGACTGCAGGTGTGGGAAGGGCAGGGCCAGTGTGAGGACAATGCTGTCACCACTGTTGAGGAAGCCCAAAGGGAAGGTGAGCTCAGACTCGGTCTGCAGCCTGAGATCAGAGAGCTCAACTTTTACTTGGTTTTGGACAGCCTCCTTTTCTCATTTTCTGTAACAACTGTTCAAACTCTCACTAATCACTCCCACCACCTACCTACTCCACCATTATTATCAGATTACCTATCCTCTTGTCTGACAGAAAGAACAGAGCCTTCCAGCAGAGCATCCCTTTTTCTTGCCACCTAAACCAATATTCAAGCTCAACCTTGTTTCCTGCCTTAGAAAAAGGAATCCTCTTAACTTTATTCCTTCCCTCCCTTGATTTCTCAAAAACAGATTCATCATTAATCCTTTCACCTTCAGCTTTTCCTCTATTGGATCTTCTCAGGCTTTACAAATACGTCATTTCCTTTTTAATTTTCAATGTGGCTTCCCTTTCCATTGACTATATTCTCCTCTTCTCTGTCAGCAAACTCCCTGTAGGAATCATGTAAACCATCTCTGCCTACATCAATCTCCACTCCTTCACATCTGGCCTCTGTCATTCCCAGTCCTATGAAGTTATTCTCTAAGATCACTGGTAACCAAAGGGTTCTCCTCAGATTTTCTGTCCAAAGATGTTACTGGTTCCTAGAATCCAGAATATTTGATAGAGAATATATATCCATTAAAGTATATGAATGTACCCAACCTTGCAAACAGGCCAACTACTGCTGAAGAAGGTTGATTCAAAATCAAGTCAATACTTACAGATATAAAACTATGACCATTTACAACAATACACAGAAAAGGCAAGTTGTTTTTTAAAGTCTCAAAATCATCTATAAAGATACAAATGAGACATTTCTTCAGTGATGCTTTCCTATGGAACATCTTTGTAATTTGGATGAATCATACTCTATTCCTACTATATGCCATCATACCACAAACTGTAAATGCCTCATTCGTGGATCAAAGGAGATATAAAAAGCACAAAGTATAATTACTTTTACTGAATTTCCCTTTAAACTGAACATAATTAATGCAGATATCTCAAAACAAAACACTATTTGGGGATAACTATGATGATGACAAAGCCAAGAGATCATATTTTATCTGAGATCAAGTAGTACACTGCCTAGGAAAATAATAAACTCTCTTAGAATACTCAAAAGAGAATAATTTACTCACCAGTCTTGAAGTATTTATAAAGTCATAAGTACTACCATTACAACTTCCACTGTTTCTGATTCCTTTTCTTTTTTCTACTAGAAGTGAGACTTCATGACAACGAAGACTACTTTTCTAACTCAGCTCTCACCACTTAATAAAATAAATTCTGGGCTACAACCAGGCCTGTCTCCACTGAGAGACAGCTAACCCTAACTGTACTCTCCCAATTTCCTTACCAATTCAAATCTCACCATTTCTCAGGACCTAATTCAAAGTCCAGTTCCCTAAACTGTCTCTCTCCCTCTCACTTTTCTGAACACCATGACCATTCTTTATGTGGTATTTGTATATTGTTTCTGTGGAACTCGATCACGTACTAGATCCATACATTAAGATGTCTTCATCATAAATTTCTATTCTGATGCTGTCACCAGTGTGCCTTGATCACATGATATTAACTGTAAGACATAGACCTTACCTAAGATTCAGATTGTATTTCTAACAAAGAGTTTCTTTAGAGTGTGTGTGTGAAAGAGTGTGTGTGTGTGTATGTGTGTTTAAAATATAGACAACTTTAAAGATAAAACATACAGAGCAAGCTTTTTATAATATATTTCTCTTTGTCTAAACTCTATTAAGGTTCCAGGGTTTCCTAATTATTTTGTTTCTTATTAATGTCCATCCCTAAAGTATTAAAATATGAACCTTCATAAAACTAAGTTAATAGAACAGTCTATCTGAATTACTAAGGAAACTAATAATGAACCAGCAGAGTAAAGATGCTTTTTACTATTCAGAAAGGTTATTAATAATTTCTATAACTAAAATTAATTGATAAGCTATTTGGAATTTTCCTTTGGATTTAACATTACAAACCTAATGTGGTTGTTAAGACACTGTTTTGGATGAAAACAAGTAAATCATAGGATCCAGAAAAAAATGTTCAATTACGTTTAGGATACTATGAATTATAGATTCTAAGTACTCCCCATGTACTCACACCAGGAATAGAATGAAGTTCTCCTGAGTAGAAACCTATCATGTTCAAGTTGAGAGATTGTCTATAATAAATGACTTCTAAGAAGAGTTCACAAAAATTGGAAGTTTGTTGTGCAGCTTTGAGGAGGTCTGGTTAACAGACCTACTACTCAAGAGGAGTGATAACTGCCTAGAAAAAAGCTCACTGCCATTATAAACCACCAAGAAATTAATGCAATAAGAAAAATACAGGAAGGCCCCTTGTGCCTTGAAAGCCTAAGAAAGTCAGTGCTAAGGCTTATGTTTGACTGAAACAGCTATCCCCAGCTTGGATAATAATATGCCTTACGCACATATACTTATCCTTGACTCTGTCATGTTGGTCATTTTACTTATTTCATCTGCTGCTAAAGAATATTTAAAATTCTACAAGAAAGGAAAGATGTAAGTCATAAATAAACTACAAATATAAGATTTTAAAACTTTGTATGATAGTCTCAAAAGTTCTGCCAGTTTATACATGGATCCAAAACTACTTTTTGACTACATTTGATGCAAAGTTAATCCAAAGAACTGGGAATTTTTCAAGTGAAGTTCTGTCACTTTAAAGAAAATCCTTGTTAATCCACAGAGGAGACAAACAACTCTCAACACAAATTTCTCACATTTAAAATCAAAGACATTGTATGGCATCCTCACATTACCAAAGATTAGTTGTTTAAAAGTTTACAAATACCTGTGTACTATAGAATATTTTAAAATATATTCAGTATGCCAAGTAGTAAGTAATAAGGAATCGCATACATGTATTTACTTAATATTTGGATATTTGTTAAAGAACAATATTTTAGCCATCACAGTAAGACATGTGACATGAACAAAGATAAGGGTTGAGGTCAAAGACAAAGAGGAACAGCACAAACGTGAAGCCTGTGGCAAGAAATTTAAGAGCTATTTAAGAGAATCAAATACACTGAGATTATAATTTGTTAGTTTATTATAATCAAATAAGACAATCACTAGAAAAGGTATTTTCTAAAAAAAAAGATTGAAAAAACACTGTAGTGGTTTTACTATTTTCAATTTTCTTTAAATTACTATTCCCTATTTAAAGAGACTAGTGAGTGGTAGCCAAGTTTTTTAATTAAGTTATCAATCACTGCAAAATAAAATACAATCAAATATGCATTGTACCTATATGTAACTTCTGACTGATTCTCAACATCAGTAATCTTACCAAATTGGAGAATCCTAGCTGGGTGTGGTGGCACATGCTTGTAATCCTCATACTTGGGATGCTGAGGCAGGAGGATCAAAGGTTTGAGGCCAGCCTCAGCTACTTAGTGAGCCCTCCGCAACTTAGCGAGACCCTGATTTAAAATAAAGAATTAAAAAATAGCACTAGGGGTGTAGCTCGGAGGTAAAATGTCCCTGGGTTCAATCCCCAGTACTGAAAAAAAAAAAAAAAAAAATTGGAGAATTCTTGGAATTTACTTGATGTGGTTAAATTTAATACTCTTGTGTGGAGAGATGAAAGCCACTGAGGACATAAATGCTTTGCTCTCCTACATAACTTAGGTGAAGGCAGCTGAATTAAAAACATACATTCTTTCAACATCTCACACTATATGCAACAAACAGGAGCCAGTTTATAATAACTCAACAGGACTAGCTTGCTCTGCCGAGATCCCATGACAAAGGGAGTCTCAGTGCTTTGAGCAGTTATGTAAGTATAAAGCACCTATATACATGCACACACATATATGTATATATGCATATATGTATATAATTGTAAATATGACAACTTGCATTGTGTAGCATATAAAAATATAATGATCTAAGCAGAATAAAGGTGAGAAAAATAACTTTCATTTAGAGGGCCCATCAAACAATTCTCAATATTAATAAGTAAGATATTTCTATATTTAGTTTCATAATTGTAGGACTATTTTCTGATCAGAATTTATTTTTAAAAAGTGATGGCAATGAACTTGGTTTGTGCCAAGTTCACACACACACACACACACACACACACACACACACACAGAGCAAGATTTAGTATTACTTTAATATTTCTTTAAAATACTCAAAATAAACATCAATTTATTTTTAAAAATACAAGATCTTAACTAGAAAAAATACAGAAAGAATATTTTGATAAGTAAAAGAAAATCTATAAAGCTAAAAACTGCAAACTTTACAAACAACAAAATGAACACATGTCCAGAATAAAGGAGAAACAAGATAAACCTTTTTTGGACAAATCCAAAAAAGAAACAACACATTCACAATGAGATTATGTACTGTACAAAGCCAAAAGGTAGGCATATCCTCCTGTTAGGATACATTTCTGATTCAAGGATCCATAAGGTTTAGATTCAGGCCAAAATCTCACCTTTGCTGAGAATAAATTTTGATTTTCATATAAACAGCAAGCTAAAGTATATTGTTACATACATTTTTGCATATTCACCTGAAACCTTTACCATGTATTTTGTTATATATATATGTCATATATATATATATGTATATGATGTTTTTTGTTTTTGTTTTGCTTTGTGGTACTAGGGATTGAACCCAGGGGCATTCTAGTTCAGAGTTACAACCTCAGCCCTGTTTTATTTTTTTATTTGGAAATAAGAGTTTCACTAAGTTGCTGAGGCTGTCCTTGAATTTTCGATTCTCCTCCTAAGTACTGGGATTACAAGAATGTGTCACCACGCCTGGCTCAAACAATATTCTAAGGACATAAACAGTGCCACAACTGCCACACCATGAGTTATCACTGTGACAGCCTAGCTACTGGCCTCCTCTGCTATTGCTTATCTCTCATTTTTGCCTTCAGAGGGAAAACTGAGAGACCTTTTCAGTGTATGTAACAATATTCTTTATGGTTAGTAGACAGTCCACAGAAGTTTTCACTCAAAAAAAAAAAAAAACCACAAAAAAACTATTAAATTTTACTTACAGAAGCTTCTTCCATAATTCTGAATTTTAAAATAAACATATTTTGTAAATGTCACTATTAACGGCATTTTTCAGGGTGCTACTCTTAAAAAAATAATGTAAACATTAGGATAGAGCATCAATATTTAGGCACAGACAAGCATTCTGAATGAGTAAAATACAACAAATACAGACCTTTCACTTATCTATAAAAATAATCATCTAATAAATAATAGACCACGTATTTTGAGAATTTTTTTACTGAAACTGTCATAAGACATTTTATCATTATAATCCAAGCATACCTTTTACAATGTTAGACATTTATTATAGCTAGTTGGCATTCAAGAAACAGTATGCGATCCTAAGACAAAATTTTTCTCCTACTGAAGTAAAATGGTACAGAGAGGCACAAAGCTACAGTGACTGTCTCTTTAGCATGGTCTCAGAATCTGAAACTCATGGAGAAGAGGAGAAATACTAATAAACCAGGAAAACACTGGGAACCATGTTTGCACACTGATTTCTACACGATCAAATGCCAAGGCCTTAAGTTACAAATAACATACTTCTGAATTTTTCTTCTAGTAGTATATAAAATCTAAAGAAGAAAAAGATTTCCCTTGTGTCCTCTGTTAGTTATTAAAAAAGAGGAAAGCGACTTAAGACAATTATTATCTGCATCTCCCGTAAGTGGCCCTCTGGCACTGCCATAAATCTCACCTCTGTTGCAATAAAGAAGTCCTACAGGAATTAATAACTGCCAAGTGTCTGGTCTCTACAATGAAGGTGGTAGGAGGGTACTGCTAATTAGATATATGTGTGAGAGATGCCGAAAAGAGGTCATCTATGAAAACTTACACAAAACTATAAGTGAATTGACTACATATAATATTCCTTGCACTGTATCACAGCCTTAAGTATAAGAATTAATAAGATACAGCATCCTATAGGCGTTCACAGTCCAACAGGAGTGATGGGACAAAATAAATGCAATGGCTATCAGTAAGAAAAAAAGTGACTAAGACAAATGCAGGCTATGATGAGAGTAGGAAGAAACCTCAATCACCGAGAGAGGTCAGGAGATTCAAGTGGGAAAGGCCTGAACCGCCTGGGAGACTAACAGACTAGACACATAACAGGGAGTATGGTGTCACTACAAAAATCAAGACCAAAAAGACCACATAGATCACAATTTTGAAACATTTGTAAGGATAGGAAAAATAAAGGGTATCTACATTTGCCAGGCTCTGTGCTGAAGGCTGAAGATAAAAGCAGTCAACAAGATAGACTTGATTCTTTTTTTTTGTAGTACTGGGGATTGAATCCAGGGGCATTTTACCTCCAAGCTATACCCCAAGGCCTTTTTATTTTTTTGAAAGAGAGTCTCACTAGGTTGCTGAGTCTCACTAAATTGTTGAGACTGGTCTCAAACCTGCGCCTGCATTCCTCTTTTCTCAGCCTCCCAAGTACTGGGATTACAGGCATGCACCACCATGCCCAGAAGACTTGATTCTTCGGGCCAGAAAACTGAGAGTTAACAGACAAAACAGACAACTCCCCAAGTGGTTACCAGGAAGGAAATATAGGCAGGTAGAATGTCTCTAAGAGATGTTTCCAAAGCAATACTGATAGAATTTGGTGGTTGAATAAAGACCGTAAAAGGTCCTTCTTTCTTGTTCGTTCTCTCCCTCCTTCCCCCCTCCATTTTCTTTTGTTTCTTTTCTTATTTATTTATTTATTTATTTATTTTGGTGGCACTGAGGATTGAACCTAGGGGTGCTTTATCACTGAGCAATAGCCTTAGTACTTTTTATTTTTTATTTTGAGAAAGGGTCTTACTAAGTTTCCTGAGCTGGCCTCAAACTTCACACTTACAATCCTCCTGCCTCAGACTCCCAAGTAGCTGGGGTTGTAGGTGTGTGCAACTACATCTGGCTCAAAATAAGATTTTTCAAACAATTTAAGAAAATATATACCCTTGGCTCAGTAATTAGACTTAGAAATTTATACTAAGGAAATAATCACAGAGCTTTATACATATTTTAGCAAGGTTATAAATTTGCATATTTGTAAAAAAACTGGAAACAACTTTAATATTGAACAGAGACTAAACAGTTCTCTATCTGATAAATTATCATGCATATGTCAATATAATAAAAAATATGTAAAGATGGAGAATGTTCACATTTAAACCTTAACAAAAAATACAGAATTTGACTCTACTTGTTTTATATATATGTACATGCTGAAAAAATAAGATATCAAATTTCTAAGAAATAATTGGCTAAAATTATGAGTGTCTATTTTCTTCTCTGTACTTTTTCTTCTTTATAATGAATTATTCCTTTACTACACTAAAAATAAATACTAATACCTCTTTTTTTAATAGAGAATGAGCCAGTATTCAGAAAATCAAGTTATGAAGCTATTTTTGGCTAAAAAAAAAAAAAAAAAAAAAACGGAACGGCAATTTGAAAGGACAGATACTTTGTGACCTGTTGTTGTTTATACTCTAGTAGAAATATAAAGCAAATACACAAGGGAAATCAAGTATTCAAGGTAAACATTTTGCAATTATTATAAAAAAAATCTATTTGTATAACGTTACATAATTGGTGTTATATTTTAAGATAAGTGTGTGTTCTCCAACTGTTAAGGATGAGAGAAATGGTAAATGGAGGAATTAGAAAAATAAGAGGTTATAACAAAAATCCTTTATTTTCCACTTAAAAGTCACAGTAAAGCTAAGGAAATCAGAATGAAATCTTGGAAAGAGGGGTTAAAAACCCTATATAGAATTAAATTTTTTTTGTAGCATTTGGAATAGAAAAACTGTAAACTTATTATAGTGGGAAAACATGTGCTTCAGCATCAAACAGCTCTGGCTTTAAATTATGGCACCATTGGTCACCAGCTGTACACCCCTGGGCAAGTTGCTGAAGGAAGTCAGCAGAGGACAAACTACCGCCTGGATCAGTTGGGAGAATTAAGAGGTATGTATGAGAGTGCCTGGGGTAGCTATGAGCTCAGGACGCAATCATAATGGTAATTCTGCAGGTTTGAGTGTGGAGCTGAGGATATATGTTTTAAAATACTTCCTTATGTGATTCTACTGCCTGGACAAGGTAAGGAGACACATCACAACTTGATGGCTGGCACTTGGTAGGGAGGTACTTTGTAAGTGTTAGATGGCATTTTATTACAAACACAGGCTCCCATCACTTTTCATTAAGGCAGTCATGACTTTCATTGCTAAACAAACTACAAGATCTGTGCTAAATGAGGAGGTCAGATCTTTTGCTCTTGGGGGCAAGGGAAGATTAAAATAGATAAAGAAAACCAAAAAAAATGCCATTTGTGGTCTAAAACATAGCATTTGAAGATTCAATGTTAAGAGATCTAGGATCTCCAACAGACCTGAGTAATCTCTGCTTCAGTGTCTATTTCCAAGTCACTTAGGTGGCCTGTGTGCTTGCCCACTAGTCAGTATCCAAATCTCACTTAGATTTAGTTGTATGTTATTTATCACTATCAGTAGAAGTTTTGTTCTTGTAAAATGACCTCAAAAGAAAGTCAACTGCTAATCTACGAAGATACTTGCAAATTTGAGGAAATGGAAAAGGTTTCAGAAAATATTCTAGTAAATGACAAAGGTCTATTGTACAATCACATTTTTTTTCACATAAAGGAAAGATCTTCTTGTATTTCATAAATAGTTTCCAGCTATTAAAAGCCACATGAAAAGGTCAGAGTGCATGATATATAACATACTCGTTATTTCAGACAGACAATTTGTCTGTCTACTGCCTTTCTCCCTTGCCCCTTATGACATGCTGACTTTTAGGAAGGGTAATGGAAATGCAATCCTGGGAGAGGTTCACTGACTGAAATAAATGGAACACAAATTATAGCCAGTGGTGGCCTGTGCGGGCCCACTACACAAACCCACTACATGCAACAAACAGACTGGTAGTTGTGAACTAAGCAAAAAGTCCAAGAAGTTAAAATGATCTGACAATGCTATTGGAGACTGAGCTGTCTATGACTATGATCTACTGCTTTTGCTTCCAATTTTTTTTAGGGAAAACGAGAACTACTATAGAACAAAATGAGAGAGCAAAACCCTGGTCTGTCAGGTACCATGTATGTAATTGGGTGTTAAGTCAGAAATGCTCTCCCTGAATGCTGAGCCAAGTTACCTAGCAAGAACTTACTTTTTCTTTAATGGTCAACCCTGTAGTCCCTAGATTAGTGGAAAGAGTACATCTTTTATTCCTTCATATTTAGAATTTATGCATATGAGCTAAATTCATTTACATATGAATGTAAATATAGACTGTTTTACCTTAGTTTACACCTGACTTAAATATATCTACATGATGACTCAGTCTTTTTTTTTTTTTTTTTTTTTTTTTGTGGAACTTGGGATTGAACCTAGGGGCATTCTACCTCTGAGCTACACCCCCAACCCTATTTTTTATTCTTTATTTTGAAACAGGGTCTCATTAAGTTGCAGAGGGCCTCACTAAAAAGCTGAGGCTGGCTGTGAAACTGAAATCCTCATGTCTCAGCCTCCCAAGTACTGGGATTACAAATTTGTGCCACCATGCCTCGCTATATGATGATTCATAGTCTTAATAAATGAGTTGATTTGCTTGAGTGACTTGATGTAGAAATACACAAACTAAAGTCATGACTCTTTGGCGTATTAAGTTTTTTATACTAATGGTTCTAAACAATCTTCTTAAATATTGTCTGTTATTCTGCAAACCATCTTTAACTCATGAGGTTGATTTTTTTTTCCCCTAGGTGATTGTTCAGGTCTATATTAGACCTGACTCTCTGTGCCCTTTCTCCTACTCTTTCTCAGCCATCTTTTTTTTTTTTTTTTTGCCCCTACCTCAAATTACATATATTTTCTAATGCCCAAGGGAAATTCAGCTTCTTTCAGAAGCCTTATTCAAACATTTCAGTACTACATGATCTCTCTTTTGCTGAAAAATCTTGTAAATATCTGGCATCTTATTACATATTTTATATCATAAAATTTAACATATAACTATATTTTATATTATTTTTAGACATCTCCATGTATATCATTCTTATCTATCCACACAGACTGTACACTTATTGAAGACAAAATCATATCTCAAAAAGGACACAATCTCATATAGATACCTAGTATCTTACCCTTCTCCTACAGCTACTCTAGCCTAACATCAAATATACAGACTTTGTGCCGCCTAATGGTGAAAGTAATTATTGCAGAGTTAAGCCATAGTAATTGGCTTACCAAATGTACAACAATCAAATAAGGAGTGGATCAAATCATTATTTATTTGAAATCAAAGAATTAATGTTAAACATGATGAAATACCACGATGATGTTTATAAATAACTTGTGGTGCAATGACTTAAAGTTTTTTAACTACATTATGAATTTATTATAGCTGTGCAAAAAACTTTCCACATATGAAGCTTCTTTGTAAGTTAGCAACTTATTTTTGAATTTGGATCTTTCCCATACTAAAAAAAAAAAAATTACATGATCACATATTTAAAGATATTGTGATTAAAAGGTACATGTGAGATAAATCACTCCTGAAAGATATCGATCAATGTGAAGAATATGCTAGGATACTATGTTGTCTAACTTTTCAAAATTTAAAAAAAAAAAAATCAATGCAACTAATAGTGACCGAGTCTCTTATATGTAGGGCATTCCACATCTTTAAGAAAGTTATGACCTAGGAGTATAAAGCAAATACATAAAGAGTAGTAATCAAAGAACTCAGGGTAAATTTCTGCAATTACTACTACAGAAACATACTTGTGTGATGTTACAAAATTGGTGATGTGTTTTAAGTATGTTTCCAAATGTTACCAATCTTGGTGAAATATTCTCTAAACAGATACACAAAAACTACTTTCCTTGTACTGTATTTCCTCTTATTCAATACTTCCTGCTGAGACTTTATTCTTAATTTCTTGATGTTCTGAAGTTCTCATTTGCCCATAATTAGTGGGGTGGGGAGTAGGGTAGGGATTAGTTGCCAGTTCTGGTAGGAAAAATTACTAACTGTGGTTATTGACTAGTGTTTGAGTGATGACTAAGCAATATATGTTCCTTTAAAATGTAGCCAAGTAATAAATCAACTAAAATATTTTCTAGATTTCATGACAGAGCCTTATAGATATATCCTTATCTACTATAAAATAATTTCTCAATTATGCTGCCTACATTTAGGAAGATCTTTATTAGCAAAAGATGTGTTCCAAAGTCATAGTTTGTTAACAAAGAAATTTCCCAGATGAATATGTTCTAAGATGTCAGAAATACCTTTAAAGAAATCATTAAATACTATAAAATATAAACCATGTTGTTGACTGAAGGATAAATCTAAATGAGATGCAACAGTAAATGGTATGAAAGAACAAAGAAAAGAAAGATAGGGAGGGAGAGAAAAGGAGGAAGATAGGGAGGCAGATCATCACTTTAATGTTTTGGTATCACTCCACAGGCATGAAGAAATATGCTATCTATGAATTTCTATGGGTAGACAGGCACTCCCTATTCATTCATAGACAATGTGATCATCAAGCCCACAAGTCTTTGCCAAATTAGTTATAATCACAAAATTAAAAAACAAAACAAAAAAACAAGCCAAACTAATACTGTCAACACCTTTGGAGTACCATGCTCATATTTTTGGATTAACAGTATATGTTTATTTAAAATCATGGGTACTTAGTTGCAACTTGGCAGTTTATACTTTGTATCTAAAACACATTAGAGCCTAAAGGAACAATGGTGATGCCATTTACTGAAAGAACTTTATACACTTCTTAAATAATGGTTAATGACCCTTCCTATTGGGCATAGGCCTAACATTGTACTATGACAGTGTAGCAATTCCCAAATGAAGGTGATTATGTGTCATATTATACAATATGCCTTGCTATAAATCAAAGTAAAGTGCTATGTACAAAGTTTAACAATTTTGCCACTTTTTAAAATAAATTACATCCTTGGAGATGAGTGCTTACCTTCTCTTAGACGGTCTACCACAAAAGTAAAGCCTGTAGTTCTTGGATGTAAGACATACTCATATTTCTGAAGTCCATTCTTTTCAGCAAAATCATTACTTCGAGCCTTGCTATTTTCTAAACAAAACAATGGGTCATTAGAAACCATAAAAAAAGGCAGACAGTAAGATAAGGAAAGTGCAAAATGCCTTTGATAAAAATTGTAGTTAATTGTTTTGTAATTACTGAATACAGGGTACTGAGAAGATACATTTTAGATAGTCTCTTACAAAGGTCCCATACTAACTTGAAAGAATTTAAAAATTTTATAACAAAGTATCCATAGATTTTAATAAGTTTCCAAAAATTCATATTCAAATAGTTAACATCTTCAGACTTCATAAAAGTCAATATACAATAAAAATTGAAATATAAATAAAATACTAACAAACTAATGTTTATGAAATAATCCTTATGTAATAAAGTTTGAAATATTTAATTATAAAATGCTAGTAAGACTTAAAAACTAAAAATGTAAGGATCTAGACATCTAGCAGAAATAACTAGCAAACAAATATATCAGATTAACATTTTTTTTTAAACCCAGTAATTTAGACCTTTAGTGCAAAGTGAAATATCTGCCTTGCTCAGGCACAAAGCAGGCTAATATTACTAACCAAACCACCCACAGCAGAATGGGCACATGATTAGCACATCATGTACAAACATCTGAAGATGGTTTGGCTGAATATATTTACAGAGTCGAGTATATGTTCCAATTGTTGGCAAAAACTTCTTTTTCCATTCCATGAGGTAACTTTACAAGTTCCAAGAAGAACCAAACTCATTATTCAGCAAATACATTTGGAAAAAGTAAAGTGTTCAGAAATTTGGCCTCAGCAATTGGGATAGATTATGAAATATCTTCTGATGACAGGTGATGTTAGAACCTGCAATCCTCAGCTGCACTCTGAAATGTATACACTATTATTCCAAGTGCAAGAAAAACATCTAAGCAAACACAACATTCCTAGGAGTAAAATTAAGATTACTGAGTCTTCCAAATCACCAAAACCACTGATGCATCCCACAACACTAAAATACCCAAAGAACACTCTTATAGAAAGTGTTATGCTGGGTGTCGTGGGGCACACCTGTAATCCTAGTACTTGGGAGGCTGAGAGAGGAGTACTAGAGGTTCAAGGTGGGGGTGTAGGTAACTTAGGATACACTGTTTCAAAATAAAATAAAATAAATAAAACAAAATTAAATTAAATTAGAAAAAAAAGGGCTGGAGATGTAGTTCAGTGTTGGAATGATTCTGTGTTACTGTGTGGTTCAATCCCCAGAACCATACACAAAAAATAAAAGTATTTTACATTATAATAAAGGAACTGCCTCAAACATCCACAGATCACCAACAGCAAATAAAAAGTAAGGCTTTAAACATGGAAAGCAATAAGCTCATCGCACATTCACTAGATAATATCCTGGGCAAGGGGCTACAAAACAGTATTTCTAGTGCAGGCAGCCGACAGACCTTACATACGATTAGGAATCCTAGACACAACACAAAGGTTGATAGTAATTAACAATGTATTAGTTTGCTCATTCAGTTTGTCAGAGATTGAGGATTCTAAAGACAAAACTGAACTCTCTTGTAGATAGGAACACAAGTATAAATAGTTCTGAATGTACAGTCACAATGTGGCAAAGTAGAAATAATCAGATTAGTTTGCAGATTTACCCTCCACTCCCACTTCATCTACCCAGCCCTGGACTCTGTTATTATTTGTAACCACTAGCATCCCACTTTCTGACCACAACCTCCTGTCTATCACTCACTTCCTGTAACTATCCCACTCCACCACTCCTTCCACCCACTCCTTCATGGCCACTCTATCCTTCTCCAACCAGCCAGGCATGTCCCCACCTCAGGACTATGCAGCTGCTATTCCCTTTCCCCAGAAGGCCTCTCACTGATACAAAGGCAGGGTTTTCCAGTTTGTTCATTTAGTTCCTACTTAAACAGAAACTTAATTCAGAGGCTTCCCTAACTATCTTTTAACAAATGGCATCCTGTCCTCTTCTATTACTCTCTTCTTATCCAGCCTTTTTTATCTGCAAAGTAACTATGACAACAGTACCTATTTTTAGCAAATTATTTGTTTATTATCTCTTTCCTCATATAATGTAAGCTTTGTGAAAGAAGGGACTTTGTTTTGTATATAAAGTTCTAGACACTAATATTTATTAAATGAAGATCTTTTATGTACAGTGTGTTAAACAGAATGCAACTTTACAATTGTTAAAACCTAGAAGTTGTGCTGTCCAAATGAGGAAAATGGAACTAAAACATACAGTATATCAATTGTGATGATTAATTTCATATGTCAACTTGACTAGGCCGCAGCACCCAGGTACTTGGTCAAACATTATTCTAGACATTTCTGTGAAGGTATTTTTTAGATAAGATTAATATTTAAATCTGTAAAGAGTAAAGCAGATTACCTTCTACAATGTATATACTTTCATGCTTCTAAACTTTCCAATAGTAACATATATTAAAATTAGTAAGCAAATAATTATAACCAATAATAGTATATGAAGATAGAATGTATATAAATGCATTAATCTGAAAATGCAAGCAAACTGGATTCAGTACTCAAAGTGGAATATAAATATAAACATAAATATATAGAACACTTAGGAGAGGACAAACTTCATCTACATTTTAAAACTTGTCTTATATAAAGATAAAAGGCTGATATTTTAAAATATACTCTGAGGATTAAAATATAAAGCCCCAGGATAGCAAGTATGAATAATAATAACCAGTTGGGGCTGCCTATAATAATTCAATGGGCTAGGTCCTAGAGGATATAAATTTAATGGAGTCCTGGAGTCTGAGCTAATATTGAGTAACTGAGCTACCTTAGGGGTGGTCCATTGATTTTATTAATATTTGGTTACTTCATCTGAGGAATAAAAAGTTTTGATGAGATGATTTTTAAGTTCCTCCATGTTTGAAAATTCTGTGATCTGAGCTCAGCATAGCTTACCTGTGAGATCAGTCCCTTCTGGGAATATGAGGAGCTGAAGTGGTTCATGGATATCACAAAAATAATCAATCATGTCTTCAAAATGGCTCCTGTCATCCTTCCATTTTCTATTAATAAAGATGTAGGCAGCAGCCTGCATAGCCCAACCTAGAATGAATTTAACAAATATTTGCAAGTAATATCTCATTACCAATATCCACATAACTAAAATACAATTTTACTATACTATCATAATAGAAATCCCATAATATGTCATAAATTCAGCACTAATATTAGGTTGAATAAATAAAAGATATATCAGAGAATACATTTAAAGGTATTGGGTAAACCTGAGGTTTGTAAAATTCTCAAAAACCTCTTTTCAAGCCCAAACTAGCTATTGACATATCAAGGCAAAAATTTTCCTGGATATATATCAGTAACTCATCCAAGGTTTTAATAGTTCTAACTAAACAGACAGTCTACCTAAGCTACCTACAACAGGTAAAAATAATATGTGTTATAAGATTTATAAAGCAGTATGCAAAGAACTGTTGTCAGGTCACGCATGCATTCTCTTTAAGATTTCCTTTCCTGTGCTCCTCAGTCTCTAAATGCAGCAGCTGTCTTCAATGCCAAGCACTTTAGACTTTATTTTAAAGAAAAGGGGAACTGTGCAATGGCTACTACCACACTGATGAGTGTATACAGTGGTCACACCGCCTCTCTCTAGGGCACATACACCTTCCGGCTGAGGAGGCAGCCCAACATGAGCCTTGTTCAGATGACCACCTCACTCTCTCTTGGCCATGGATGACTAAAACCACTGTGGGAGATGACTGGCTCAAGGTGGCCAATCCAGTCTCTGTAAGAGCCCACAAAGCATGAAAAGCTCAGGTCAAACACAGTAATCATCTAGGCCAGTCCAATGTTCATTTTCTCTCAGAAATTTCATCTGGGATCATGGGGAAAACAAATGATGTTAACAGTGTAAAGTTAAATGGACAAAGAAGCTGAGTTGTTGAGCAAGATAAAGATGGCCTACTATAGCAAAGGTCAACCCGTTTTGCTTCTGAGCTAAGCTATCTAAAGCTGATTTTCATTAATAACAAAAGGCAATTCTGGTTTCCACAAGTCTTGCCAGCATATGGATCCACCTCTTGGATACCCAAGGAAGTCCACCTCTCTTATGGCCCTGCATATCTTTACAATGTAATTTTTATTTTAATATTCTGGGATGAGTAGTAGTTCCTTACAAACAAGTAGCACTGTTCTATAATACAGATATGCAGTGATTTGCTTATCTAGTACCCATTATCAGTTAAGCTATATCCAATATGAGAATGTCTCATCTTTTTTTTTTTTTCTTTGTTTCATCTTTATTGCTCTCCGTAGGGATTATTTCAAAGTGAATTCCAGACATCATATCATTTCATCTGTAAGTATATCACATATAAAAGTATCATTTTTATTAATATAACCATGATGCTGTATCACAATATCATACCTTTAAGAGATGAACAATGATTTTTAAAATTTCACCAGATAATCAGTGCGTAAATGTTCAATTTTCTCATAAGGGCCATAATTTGAAAAAAAATTAGCTTGTTTAAATCAGAATTTAAATAAGGCCCACATACTGAAATTAGTCGCATGTCTCCTGTAGAGTTACCGTGATCAGGATTTTGCTGATTACCTCTCTTGGTACCATTTAACAGGTTCCCCTTTTATTGTTTTTTGTTATGTTTTGTTTTTTTCAGTACTAGAGATTGAACCCAGGGGTATTCTACCTCCGAGCTACATTCTCAGCCCTATTTTTATTCTTTATTTTGTTTTGTTTTTTTTTTCCTTTTTCTTTTATTTTATTTTATTTTTTTTTAATTTTTAAATTTTTTTTAGCATGGATTTTTATACATTTCTTGGGTACAACAGGGTTAATCACACATTTTTGTTGGGTACAAGCTAGTACAGGTAAAGACATCCATGCACATATTTCTCATTAACCCTTCCCCAATTCCCACCCATCCTCCCCCTATCTCCTGGTCAGTTTAGTGATTGACTTTGATGTG
>PVLC010012937.1:0-42999 GCA_004027655.1 Graphiurus murinus
CCAAACGCACAGGTGTTCAAGTTCCTTATATACAATGGCATGGATTTGCATGTAAGATGTACACATTCTCCCACAGACTTAAACCATTTCTAACTTATAATGCCTAATGAAACACAAATGCTACCGAAGTAGTTATTCTTCTGCATTGCTGAGGGACCATGACACAGCCCTAGCCTTTGCACCTGCCAATCCTGTCTGGGAAGCTTTCCTCCCAGACCGCTGAAGATCCAGTTGCTTCTCAGCGAGGCCTTCCTGACAGCTCTGTCCCCGTCAATTCCTCCTTTCCTCATACATCTAGCCACTTCTCCTATTTTTTTCCTATCCTACATGTCATCAATATATCCAGTAGTGTCGGCTTCCCGGGACAGAAGTGATTGCAGCTGCCTTGCTGGTGAAATAGCCCAGCTCGGGTCTGTTACACCCCCAGTGGACACCAGGTGGCGCCCCACACCACCCCAGCTCCCTGCTGCCTCCATCCTGGCTGGAGTGAGGTCATGAGAATCTTCCCGGTCCTCCTCACACCAGCTGCCTTTCTGACCCCACAGAAGGCTCTTCTGAGACTGAGGAATTTGGTTCTCCCTGCAGAGGAGAGAGGACAATGGCGTCTTCCAGGTTCAGCCTGTGCTCTATCCCCAAAGCCCCTCCCTGCCCCATCCCATGCCAGGGCCTACTGTGTGCTACATGCCACGCTGGTTGCTTTTGTATTTGTTGTCCCACTGAATCCTCACCCCAATCCTGTAATATAAGCATTTGTAGACAAGGAAACGGAGGTTCAGAGAGGTCAGGTTTCTTGCCCGAGGCCACACAGCTGCAGAGCTGGGTTTCTAACCCAGGCCTGTCTAACCTAAGTCAGCTTTTTCCAGGGTATCCGTCCTCCTCCCCACTGAGCAGGGAAGGATCTGGAGAGCCCGCACAACTGGAGGCAGGTCCACGCTTGGGTCAGGAATCAAGGAAGGGAATCGGGTCACTCTCTTTCTTTTACTTGCTGCCCACATCCCTGGCGATAATGAAAAATAAGTAGGTAAGGATGTGCAGACTGAGTTCAGAGAGGTCACAGCACATTCCCAAGGCTGCAAAGCTGGCTCCCCCTGCCCCTCCACCACACACCCCTCCCTGAGCCGCTCAGGGACACGAAGGCAGCAGCGCTCTGCAGCCTGTGCCAAGAGGCCACTTCTCTTCAAAAGATTCTTCAAAGCCTTGCAAGGCAGCTCCTGGGGG
The DNA here is from genome assembly GCA_004027655.1 of Graphiurus murinus. Classification (NCBI taxonomy): domain Eukaryota; kingdom Metazoa; phylum Chordata; class Mammalia; order Rodentia; family Gliridae; genus Graphiurus; species Graphiurus murinus. Next base: position 1,219 of record PVLC010012937.1, read on the forward strand.
GCAGAGCGAAGCCAGGAGGGGCCTCCCCTGGTGGGAAGAGACACAGGGCCGAGGACAGCCCGCGGTTACAGAGGAGTGGGCCTTAGCGGGACAGGGCTGGACCCAGGAGTGTCTGGACTTGCCTCAGTCTCCCCTTTGCCCTCTCACCTACCATATTTATTTCTCCTTGCCACTCAGAAGCAGAAATGGGATCCCCAGAACCTCAATGCAGACGTATATTTTTCTGCTTCTCCAACCCAGACAAGCCTGGCCTAGGGAGGGCAGAGGACAGAGGGACAGAGACGAAAGTCCCCGGAAGGCAAGGAGGGTGTAGAGCTGGTGCCAAGCAGGGCCTCCGGGATGGTGCACACAGAGGGAGGCTGGGAATGTCCTGAGAGGTGGCGGGCGGGGACATCCACACAGTCTGTCCTCACCAGGCAGTGCCGTTATTGACCTGTATGTGCGGGTACCATACTGGGGCTGGTGTCTCTGTGGCTGCATTTCCCCTGCTCAGGACTTGCCCGGGGACAAGGAGAGCCAGGAGAGCCCTGAGAAGCCTGGAGCTCAGGGCGGGTGTGCTCCAGCCCGGGGACGGTGCTAGGAGCCCTTTCTCCTCTCCGCAGCTGAGTAATGAGCAGTAGGAAAGTCGGGGCCTGGCAGCTTTGGGGGCGGGGAGAGCAGCTCGCCTTTCTCACAGGAAGAGCACTCTGTTTGTTTTTCAGCTCCATCTGGGGAAGCCCTTGTGTTCTGTTGCCTCTACTTCGGATCTGCATTTAAAAAGCTTCACGCGCTGTTGTTGGAGAGTGCAATTTAGTACAGCCATTATGGAGAACAGTAAGGAGGTTCCTCCAAAATCTAAAAACAGCTCTCCTGTATGATCCAGCTAGCCAGTCCTGGGTCTATATCTGGAGGAACTGCAGTCAGCATACCAAAGAGACACCTGCACGTCCTTGTTTATGGTGGCACCAGTCACAATAGCAAAGATGCGGGATTAGCCTGGGTGCCTGTCAGTGAAGGAGTGGATAAAGGAAACATGGTGTATATATACAATGGAGTATTACTCAGCCATAAAGAAGAATGAGGTCCTGTCATTTGTGGTTAAACGAATGGCAAACATCATGCTAAGTGAAAAAAGCCAGACACAGAAAGACAAGAACCACATGCCATATGTCCTTTCTCATATGTGGAAGTTAAAAAAATAAAAGGACCTAAATGTAGACTAGTGATTACTAGGTGTTGCTGGGAAGGGAAGGCGAGGGTGGATAAAGGAGGGCCGCACCCAGTACACATGTCTGGAAATCTCACTCTGTACCTCACTGATAGGTACAATCAATACACGTGAATAACATTTTTTAAAGAATTTGATCTGGAGAATGACACACAGCCACCACCAAGGCTCAGCACTGCCCTTGACTCCCAGTGCCATTCTCGGTCCCTGGTCCTGGGCACCTTGTGGGACAGCAGCAACACCCTCAGCATTTCCTGCGTACCTACTATGTGTCAAGCCTGTGCTTGAACTCTCAAGACAGTCTTTACTTCCTTCCTCATGGCTGTCCTGAGAGGTGGGGTGATGATGGCTCGGGGACAGCTAGGACTGAAGTCCTCCATGGGCTGGAGCAGCTCTCTCCTGTACAAAGCAAGTTCTCAGCCATTCTCTCACTGAGCTAAGGCTTGCTCCTGTTCATGCAGGAGGGAGCAGGAGCCCAGGTAGGTCAGCTACCTAGCCAGGGTCACACAGCCAGTCACAGGCAGTCCTACGCCCGTGCCCTCCCCACTGCCTCACACTACCAGCTGTTAGGAGTTGCTTCTGTCCTGGTGCCGTTGGGGGCGGGCTAGCCTCGGATGCTATTTAGTGAGGCCCCTGGCATCCACTCACCTGCCTGCCCCGGGTCCCAAGGCCCTGGGGTTCTAGTCACATAACTACACTCAGACCCACGGGCCGAGCGTGCATACCCTAGCCCCTGCCTTCGCACCTGCTGCTCCTTTGCCAGGGTGCTCTGTGTACCGGTAAACTGCTCATCTGTAAGCACGGCCCAAATGTGTCCTCCGTTGGGAGGTCCTCCTTGGCCTGCTCTGGGTGGCAGTGAAGGGGCCATACGCTTGGTTCAGCACTCCCGTCCACTGGCACATTGCGGGGGGATGGGCATGTGTTGGTGGAGTCAGCACACAGCGCTGCCCTCGACTCCCTGCTTCATCCATCCGGTAAGTGTTGACCAAGTCTTACTCCACGCCAGGTCCCATCTGTCGCTTCCTTTTCTGATGTGGATAAGAGACCTGGCCTTGATCTTCTCTGTATCCCTAGAGTAGGCACCTGGCTCATCAAAATTGTCAGATTAAAGCACGAATCTCAGAGGAGCCCAGCGGACCCCTGATGTGGCTCCTGCCCCTTCCCTGGGCCTGGACTGGACCAGGAAGAGAGCCAGGTGTGCTAGGCTTCCTGGTACTTGCCAGCCTCCTTCCTCCTCAGCTCCGGCCCTCAGAAGGAACCGATCTAGCTGGGCATGATGGTGCCTGCTTATAACCTCAGTACTTGGGAGGCTGAGATGGGAGGATCGCAGGTTCGAAGCCAGCCTCAGCAACTCAGTGAGGCTGTGAGCAACTTAGTGAGATGCTGTTTCAAAATTAAAAAAATGAAATAGGGCTGGAGATGTATCTTGGAGGTAGAATGGCCCTGGGTTCAGGGCTGCCCTGGGGGTGCTGGTTCATCTTCTGCCATGTCTGTTGCTGTTTCTAGGGAATCTGGCCTGTCTGCTTGTCCTGTTCGGGTACAGGTTGAATCCATTCCTCACCTACGTTTGGGTATGTGTGTGGTGCCCCTAATAGGTGCTCATGTGCTGGGGAGGTGGCGGGTTGGGTGCTGGTTCTGGCGAGGGTGGGGTGGCAGTGGCCCAGCGAGGAGGACATTAGAGACAGCTGCTGATGACACCCTGCAGGGAAGGCCCGCAAAGACTCCGAGGTGTGCAGGCCGGATGGAACTGAGCCACTGGAGGGAAGCCAGTCTGGCTGGAGGGGTGGGAGAAGAAGGAGGCACCTCTGGGATGCCTGGGGTCCTCCTCACTCCCTCCGCAGCCTCCACTGGGGAGGTTTCAGTCTCTGATGGACTGGGTGGGGCTGGGCTGTCTAGCAGCTCTCTCAGGGCCTGGGAGAAGAATCCCTTGGCCTTCTCCCCTCTGATCCATTTACTCTCTCTCCCTGTCCCTGACTTAGGACCTCAGCCAGGAGGTCCCTGGGCTCCCTTGGTCAGAACCCACAGGCCCTGCCTGCACTACATCCTGGACCCCAAGCCTGTGCCAGTCCGGACTGTGTCCTAGAGCAGGGAGTCTGAGCAGTCTGGCCAGCAGGAGGTTGCTGCACATTTGAGGGCGAAGGAGGAGACAGATGTTTTCTGAACAGCAAATCCATAGAGGGGGAGGCGGGAGGCCCGGGAGGGAGGGCCAGATGATTCTGGTTCCGGAGTGGGCCTGCTGGGTGACAGATGGAGGTGCTCAGTGGGGGGCCACAGTGTCAGGGACTGTCCAAAGCACTCCAGGGCTGGAGTCCAGAGGTGACTTCGGTGCCACAGACTGTGGGCCTGGAAGGAGGACAGGAGGCGGGTTTTCTGACCTTTGCGGGGGCTGAGGGCCCAACCTGCCATGTCGGCTCAGAAACTCCCAACACAAATCCTGCAAATTAACCTTGAGCTCCCCTCCAAGGGAAACTTCATTGCCAGGAATGTGTGCACTGCAGCGACCTGTGGGCGTGAATATTCATATATAGATGGCATCTTAGCAGGACAGCCAGGCCTGGGGTAGGACCATTAAGTCATGGCTTTATAGTCCGGGTCCTGAGCATGGGAAATATGCCATGTTGCTTTCTATAACAGAGAAGATACAAGTGCTTTCTTCTTTATCCTGTATTTCTAGAATTCTTTATTTTTCTAGGTCAGTGTACCTACCAGATTTCTCAATAGGTTTTGTGGAGGACATTCTGATCATGGCCAGGAAGAAAATCCCCCCCACCCCACCCAGTCCCCAAACAACCTCAGGGTCACAGAGACTGAAGTTGAAATGCTGGTGTGACAGTCTACTGTTGTGTCGCTCTGAGACGGTCACCTCTCCAACCCCTAGTTTCCCCAGGTCACAGTCCCATGACGGGAAGCCAGAGATGATTGTGCTCATGAGAAGGGGCGGCTAGCAGCTCAGGCCATAGCCAGGGGTCCTGAGGCTTGGTGACAGAACTCCAGCATCCCTGAGGCTTGGCGGTATATGTGAGCAGAGAGACTGCACCCCTGAAGGGTGCAGGAGACTGGGGTGCTGCAGCAGCCTCGGGTAGCTCTGAGGAGCAAGGCAGCTGAGCGCACTGCACGCCTGTTCTCAAGTAGCACAAGGTTTTAAGTTCCCTGTGGCCACGTGGGCTCTGAAAAAGGGGTGCAGGCTTGAGGGGTTTGGATGAGATGCCTTCTGCTTCGTGCCAAGAGGGCTGCTGCTGGAAAGAGAAGACCCAGCAGGAAGAGGCTGTGAGGGTTGGAGGCTGGGACCTCGGGCGCTCACAGCTCAGTGTCAAGGGCTGGGTCTGCCTCCCCCTGGGACAGCGCCTCCACCAGTGACCCCAGGAAGGGCCAGCATTTGCACGTCCGCGTCCCATGTGAGAGGCCATTGCAGTCAGTCCGCATTGGCCAAAGGAAAGTCACCAGCGGTGCCAGCCCAGCATCTGCAACTTGTCCCCTCGGCCTGGGCCAGAAGCAGCAGGTTTGGAAGTCAAGGGAGGTGAGGGTGCAGGCGGCACCTTCTTCCTTCTTGTCTTCCTGCCCGCAGCAGGAGCTGAGGTACAAAAATAGGTCTGAGCTCAGGGACAGGACACATTTCATTTCTTAAAATTCCCTAAAAAGATTACTTAAAAATATTTCATGAGCTGGGCGTGGTGGCACACGCTTGTAATCCCAGAATTTGGGAGACTGAGACCGGAGGATCTGGGTTGGCGGCCAGCCTCAGCTACCTAGTGAGGCACTCCGCAATTTAGTGAGACCCTGTTTCAAAGTAAAGGATAAAAAAATAGGGCTGGGGGTATAGCTCGGAGGTAGAATGCCCCTGGGTTCAATCCCCAGTACTGCAAAAAAAAATAAAAAAATAAAAAAAAATAATTCATGGGTACATTGTAATTGTACATGATTGTGAGATTCACAGTGAAACTTTCACATATGCACATAACATTATCTGGTCTGTTCCATTCCCTGTACCTCCCCTTCCCTCATCCTCTTTCTCTCCCCAGTTTTCTTCCACTAACTCTTCTGGCTTCTTCCCTAATTTCCCTGAGGTCCCCTTTCTTTCCTTTTTTTCTCTCTGGCTTCCACATATGAGAGAGGACATGCAGCCCGGGATTTTCTGAGTCCAGCTAATCTCCCTCAGTTTGTTCTCCAGTGCCACCACTCTCCCTGCCAACGACATACTTTTGTTCTTCTTTATGGCCAAGTAAAACCTCATTGTGTCTATATACTTCTTCTTTATCCATTCATCTGTTGGTGGACACCTATGTTGGTTCCATAACTTGGCTACTGTGAATTGCACTGCTATAGACATGGGTATGCATGAATCACTATAGCACTCTAACGTCCTTAAAAGCAAATAACCCAATCAATAAATGAAAAATTGAACTAAATAGACATTTCTCAAGAGAAGTACAAATGACCCACAAATATATTAAGAAATGTTCAACAATCTTGGCAGTCGAGGGAATGCAAATCAAAATTACACTGAGGTTTCATCACACTCTAGTTAGAACGGCAATCACCAAGAACACAAATAATAATAAATGCTGGTGAGGATGTGGAGAAAAAGGAACTCTCTTATTCACTGTTGTTGGGAGTGTAAATTAGTACAACCACTATGGAGATCAGTATGGAAGTCTCAAAAGACTAGGAATGGAGCCTCGATATGGTCCAGCCACACCGGGGCACACACCTCAAATGCATAAGGTTGAACTATGAACTGGACAGGACTTTCCAGTGTTTGAAAACTGAAACTATGCTGTGGTGGTGCACGCTTGTAATCCCAGCATTTGGGAGGCTGTGATGGGAGGATCAGGGTTTGCAGCCAGCCTCGGCTACTTAGTGAGGCCCTCTGAAACTTAGTGAGACTCTGTCTCAAAAAAATAAAGAATAAAAAATAGGGCTAGGGGTATATCTTGGAGGTAGAATGCCCCTGAGTTCAATCCCCAGTACTGCAAACAAAACAACAAAACAAAACAACAAACAAACAAACAAACAAATCTCTGTAACTATGACTGTGCTGAGATCAGAAGTGACTGGAAGCCGGGCGTGGTGGCGCACACTTGTAATCCCAGCATTTGGAAGGCTGAGACCGGAGGATATGGGTTCATGGCCAGCCTTCAGCTACCCAGTGAAACCCTCTGCAACTTAGTGAGACCATGTTTCAAAATAAAGAATAAAAAATAGGACTGGGGGTGTAGCTCGGAGGTAGAATGCCCCCGAGTTCAATCCCCAGTACCGCGAAAAAAAAAAAAAAAAAAAAAAAGTGACTGGAAACCACAGAATCATCGACTTATTCATCATTCATTTAATGATCTAAACATGCATTCAAAAACTACTTATTGAGCACCTACTATCCAGGCACTGAGGATATGATGATGGACAGGACAGGATCTCTGTCCCGATGAGGCTTGCGTTATGTGATGTCTCAACGGTACTGTGAGGCAGGACAGATGTCAATTTGCCGTCCACATTTGACAGGCCAGGAAACTGAAGCTTAGCCAAATGATAGGACTGGCCTAAGACCACACACATTAATCAAATGACATTAGCATTAGAGCTTCAGTTCCCAACCCCTTCAGCTACATTGCCCTGTATACCAAGGACGGACACCCTTCCTTCCTTCCTTCCTTCCTTCCTTCCTTCCTTCCTTCCTTCCTTCCTTCCTTCCTTCTTTCCTAGCTTCCTCCCTTTTTTCCTTCCTCCATCCTCCCCTCCCCTCTCCAAAACATGTAAAGAAGACAGTGCATTCTTAGGAGTCTACATGTGGAAAGTGCAGAGTCTCAAAGGACACTTCCTAGACCCAAGGACCCTCCTGAGCTCCCGGAGCTTTGGCACCACGGTCCCCGTGGCGGGGGGGGGAACTGCCAGCATGTGTGTAAGTAAGTCACTGCAGCCAACCCGGGTTTTTAATCAGGCGGCATTTAAACTGTCCCATTTTGTCTGTGATTACGCCGGATGTTTACATCATTTGTAATGAGACAAATTGGGACAAATTGCCAAGGACACTTATGTAAATGAAACCAGCAGAAATGCTCCCATTTCCAGTGCTTGGTCCCCGGCTTCTCTTCCTTTTCTCCTCCCTTCATCCCCGGGGACATTGTGGAGGAGGAAGGATACTTTGTATCCTGAAAACCCTCTCCCTGGGAAAACACTATTCCCTGTAGGACAACTGGGGTACATCTCAGGTCGCTATTCTCTCCTTCATCTTGCTTGCTTTCTCACCCATCTCGATGGAAAAGCAACTGCACAACAAATGTAATTCCTTTAGCCTTCGCTGCCATTCCCGTGCACAGAAAATGGGTTCACTCTACGTTCCTGGGGTCTGTCTGCAGAATCTTAGGCAGGTCAGGAAAAAGGATTCCTTATTCAATAAAGTTAAAGGAATGGGCTACAGAAGTCACCTCAGTCTTAAATGCAGGACCTTTCATAGCCTTTGATATGCTAATGAGAAGTGAGACTCTTCAAGAGCAGATCAGGATTATAGGACCCAGAGCCCCCTTTTGTAGGAACCTTTTGTGGCAACAGTCAGGAGCAAAAACAGCTCTGGAAAAGTCACATGAACACTGTCTCCAGCCAGGCCTGGAGCCCCCTGGCCTGCTCCAGACTGTAGGCACGCTCTGATAACTCAGGTTTGGAGGGTGGGATCCTGCAGCAGGTAGCCGGGGGACACCTGGGAGCCAGAGGGTCATGGTACGGAGTAGGCATGGGGGGGTCAAGCTCCCTAAAGGACTTGCTCGCTCTGGCTTCCAGGTCTCTGCTCTTGCCGAGCCCTGTACCTGGGGTGCCCTGGCTCCCTTCTCCCCCCTGCCCAGCCCCAAGCACAATGGCCCAGGCTGAGTGTTGACTCTTAGAGCTGAAGCCACATTGTCGTATTGTCATCTTGTCCCCCCACCAGACCTGCAGCTTCCACCATAGGACCCTGAGTTCCTGTCTTGTACACTTAATTCACAGCTCAGCACAAGCATTTCTCATAGACTCACTGTAATAAAATAGGGCCCTGGGTCCTAGAGAAGCCAAGACCAGTAAGGTGTGAATCCTGGCCAGAAAAAGCATGGGGCTTAGTGGAGAAGCCAGGCGAGAATCAGCCACAGCTCAGTGTAACCCGGGGGTAACGGGGATGAACAAAGGGCAGGGGTCATCTGCAAAGGCTGGATTCCAGAGGACAATCCATCCAAGCAGTGACATGAGGGATGAGGAGAAGCCGACTGAGTGGAGACAGGTGTGTGGAAGTGTGTTCCCAGCGGGCAGAAGAGCAGAGGCCAGGGCGAACATGCTGGCTTAAGAAACTGGATGAAGGTGTGGCGCGGTGCAGCTCTGGGGGTGAGCAGAGACGCAGAGACATGTGAATGCTGGACTGGACATCTAAGGAGGAAGATGGTGGAGAGGGGGCGCTGACCCTGCCTCTTTCACATCCAGCTGGACACTTGGCTCAGAGGGAGTGCTGACCTTTACAGTGAGTACAGAGGCATAAATGTAGAGACTCCCCACCCACACCAACCCCGCAAGGCTTTCCCTCATCCTGAGTATGGGCGAGACATTATTTGAAATTATTTCCATATTTAAAATGACAACACTAATTCCTGGTGGGAGCATGCTCCGACCTAAGGCTTTGCCTTTCTGGTCCCTCTTGCCAGGACTCTTCTCAGGTCTTCACTTGGCTGCCTCCCTCACTATCACAGCCTCTCCTCAGAGACCCCCTCCAAAGCCCCTCCTGGAAAGCACCCACCACACCTGCCACTGGATCCCACATCAGCTGTGGCCACTGTTCCCTTCCCATCTTTACTACTACCATGGACAGCTCCACAGAGACCTGGAGGTTGGTGTTTTCCAAAGGCCTAGCTCTATGCCTAGGGAAAAAATTGATAATCAAATAAATAAGTGAATAAATAAATAAAAACTGAGAGTACCAGATGCTTCCACATGTAGATCATCTTATAAAATTCTTAAAAATACTCTATAGAATCTAAAATATTATGTTCATCATTTGGAGGAATGCTCAGAGAAACATCATCTTGCTTAGGGTTCCAGGGTCAGCCACTGGTAGAGCCAGATTCTGAATCCAAATTTGCAGGTTTCTACCACTTTATCCTAAATAAAACCCTACTAAAGCCAGCTGTGGCAGTGCACACCTGTGATCCCAGTATTTGGGAGGCTGAAACAGGAGGACCGCAGGTTTGAGGTCAGTCTCAGCAATTTTGTGAAGTTCTCAGAAACCTAGTGAGACCCTGTTTCAAAAAACAAAACAAAACAAAACAAAACAAAAACAAAAAATAAACCAACCAACCAACCAACCAACCAAACAAACAAACAAAAAACTTATAAAACAATTAAAAAAAAAAAAACAAGGGCTGGGGGCATAGCTCAGAGATAGAATGCCCCTGGGTCCAATCCTCAGTACCCTTCATCCTCAAAGAAAAGCCCTATTGAATAACATTATTTCTCAAAAATTGCCACCCTTCTTAAAGTAGCCCTATTACAAAATAATAAAATAGCAAGAAGCCCAGTAAGTGCTACTGTTTATTGAGCACTTACTATGCACAGATTCTGTTCCAAAGATTTGACCTGTACCAACTCCATTAATCCTCACAACCTAACGGCATAAGCACAAATTTCTTCCCCAGCTGACAGATAAGGGAAATGAGGAAGTTTAAGTAGCTGAAGGTCCCAGTGTAAACGTGGTGAGGTCTGTATTCAGGGATGGCTTTTGGGCTCAGAGCCCACACACTTTTGTTGCCACAGTCAACTGGAGGGTGCCAGGTGACAGAGAGGTCTCCCTGTGACATTCGCCAACATTAACGTTGGGGGAAACTCCAGGCCTCTGGTGCTGTCCCTGCAAAGAGCCAGCAAGATCATGACTGGATGGCAGAGTGTTCTTTTTTTTTCTTTTTTTCCCTAGGACAGCCAATTAATCAGGAGTATTAACAAGAATGCCTGCTCCATGATTGCAGAAACTTAAGTAATTTATTGGGACTTGAACTCGGGCTATTAAAATGTTATTACGGGCTTGTCAGTCAGTGCTCTGCGTGTTTCTGCTAAGCAGCCGTGGCCTTAATGAGGCCGTGTGGTGCTCCTGGAGCTCACGGTGCCTGGGTGAGCTCTGCAGTAGGGCGATTCACCGTTGTAGTGTGCCCAAGCCGGGCTGAACGGCATTCTGTTCCATCTTGCTTTAATCATCTGCGAGCTCAGACTGTGCACAGGTAGTGAGAGTGGGGTAGCCAACAGAGACACAGGCGCTCCCCTCGAGGGGATGGCAAACTCATGGGGGTCCAAATATATGTATGGACGATGACGTGAACAGGACACCAGCCCCCGTAGCGATGTCAGGAAGCTCAATTCTGGCTGAAGGGGGATGGAAAGCTTCCTAGGAGAGGCATCACAAAGGAATTTGTTTCCTGGTAAGTGGCTTCTCTTCCCCCAAATCTGATGGGGCCGATTGCAAAAAACTGGATAGTGGAATGTTTAGTGTTTAACATGCATTCACAGCAGGGGTGAGAGGATTCCTAAGTGGGCAAAAATTGGTTCTGCGGAGTGTGTGGGAAAAAGACTCATCCTTTTTATGTCTAAAGCACATATGTGTATGGAACAGAATCAGGTGTAGAATGTATTTCCAGTCTTAAAATTTTATGGGGGGCTGATTAGGAAGAAAAAGGTCCAAACAAACAGAAACAAGGACAAGGGTGAGAGGTTGGGTGCAGCTTGCCCGTGGACCGAGATGCTCAGTGCCGGGTTGGGAGGGGCGTACCCTCTCGGTGAGCTGGCTGGTAGGAAGCCTGGTGAGGAGGGGAATGGAGGCCACAGACTGCCAGCCAAGTGGACAGTCTGGGTTTGTTTCATTCTTTTTCTCCCCAGCGTGCCCAGAGGACTCTGCCCATGGCCCCCAAGTTTGAGGACTTGTCTTTCCTCTTGGCAGTGGCAATTTTGGGAAAAAAAAATGAGGATGAGTCCCAGGATTGACAGTCTCCCCCAGCCAGCTGCCCGTACCTGTCCTGTGACATAGCCTGATGTACTGTTCCCCTCCTGGGGACACAGCTCTGATCATTCTGTTTCTAAGGACTTGTTGATGGTGATTTGGGAACAGGACATTCCAATTCATCGCCTGTCTAGTGGGCAGCCAGGGCGGGGCCATCCCTTACTGACCTTACTCAGTTCAGGCTGGAAACGACTGGGGCATTGTTCATGCTTATTTCTTTTCCCCAGCCATGAAGAACCAGCCACACAGAAAGCAAGAAGCCCCTGTTAGTGACTGCCTGGGCACAGCAGTACCCACCCCATGCCCCAGGTTGCCTTTTATAAATGTTCTTCGTCATTCTTCCTAGTCTAATGGAGACTTCTTATGTTGTACTTCTTACACATTACTTGACAATTTTTGTTATTTGTTTTATCAGTTAGGGAAGGCTAGGATCTGCTGTAGGAATGAACAGTCCCCAAATCTCAATGATGTAGAGAAACAAGGCTCACTTCTCCCTCCCTCCCTCCCTCCCTTCCTTTCTCCTTTTTCTTTTCCCCTGGTCTCTCCATTCCTTTCTCCCCCTCCTCAGGGTTCCAACCTCGGCTCTCTCGCTTATGAGCTGCGAAGGTTTGAACCTGTTACTTGGTTTTCTTCCTGCCTCAGTTGTCTGATCTTTCCAGTGCAGGATAACAATAGTGCCTATTTTAATGAGGAGTTGAGAAATTCAATGAACTAGGGAAGGGGAGTCCTAAAATCACACCTGGCATGAAATAAATGCTCAATGTTTTGTCTAATTATTAACTATATTATTATGACTGTGTGAGTGGTGCAAAAACGACCTAGATGGGCTTCGCTGTCCCCCCCACCCCAGTCTAGATGGACAGAGAGAGGGACACATATTGGGGGTGGTCGAGATGACGCTAACTCAGTGCAGGGGATGATGAGGGAGGGCAGGCTGGTGGAGGAGAGTTAGAGGCACGCTTTATGGGAGAAGCAGGCATTCCTCACGTGGAAATGGGTGAAAGGTCATGCGAGTCAATGGAACCAGATGTCGTAGCCAGTGCAACCTGAGATATCAAGACAGCATTGGGGCAAGTCTTCAGCAGGGGAGAGGCATGGTCAGGCATGAGTTCTAGAAAAATCTCTGTGCAGTTTAAAGAGTGGATGGGCCCAGAACTCAGCCCTGCCTGGGAGGCAGGAAGTCTTGAGGAGGCTACTGCCACCATCCAGGGGAGGAAGGAGAAAAGTTGGGAGGAGAGATTGGGCAGGACCTCAGACTGGACCTTGGTGGTGGAGAAGGAGTCAGTCCTGGGCTTCCAGCCTACCCAGCTCAGCAGCAGGCCGGTAGAGCACACAGCCATCATCAGAAAGAAGACCCAGCCTGGGTCATGTTGAGTTCCCTGAGTAACGCCGGCCATGTTCTCTAAAAGCCGAACCTAACGTGTTTAGACCGGTGCAGGGCGAGCTGTCTGCTCTCCTCCTGCCGCCATGACAACGAGACTGCACTCCATTAAACCAATTTACTCCATCTTCTCAGATTCAGAAAATGGGAGCAATCTCTGGGGAGGGACGCCCGATCCCTGACCTCTGGTTCACCCCGGCGTCTTCAGCCTGGGAGGCAGAGAGCCATTTGCTGTCACTCACCCACAGTTATTGAAGTCCCTGAGATTCGCAGTTCCACCCTGGGATCTGCGTCCTGCTCCCCAGCCCCCCCCCCCCCCCCCCCCCCCCCCCCCCCCCCCGGCCCCCCATTAGTTGCTGATAGGAGCTGGCTGGGAGAACAAGTGCTTCTTACTTGAGATGACTTAGTTACGCTAATTGCGCTTAATTTCTGTGTGCTGGGCCCAGCAGGGGCCTGCTGAGAGCTTGGAAGCTGGCTGGCCCCGGGCACTTGAGAGCTAGGCCTGGGGCTGGGAAGGAGATTTGGAAAAGGGAAGGAGGGGAGAGTGACTTAGCAGGGGGCCTGCTTTGTGTCAGGTGTTTTCTGGGGCCCTGCACATGCTTTTATTTTATTTTTTTTCCTCTCTCCCCATCTGTGTTGTAATCTGTCTGACTGGTTTTCCCATAGACCATGAGCTTTCCTGTCGAGGGCAGAGATTCCGTTGTGGACTTCTTTGTCTCCAGCACCTGTGGAACCTGGCAGAGGGTGGTCACTGGGTAAATGTTCATGGATCAACCAGCGGTGGATCACTGACTGGCCCGGCATGTGCCCTCCAGGAGGAAAGGGGTTTCTCACTGTTTTGGGCATGGCTGCCCAGCAGCAGCTCAGGGAGGGCCTGGCACATGTTCCACAGATGCATAACAGATGAATGAACGACAGATCTCTTCTCCCATCCTGCAAGGCGGGGGTGGGAGGAGGTGTCATTTGGTCGTCATTCTTCATTTTCTCCCTGTCCTTCCCAGCCCCTGTGACTTTGTGCTTAGCTATATGACTTGCTTTGACCAATATAATTGGGAAGCCAGGACTGGCTGCAAAGTATCAGCTCTCTCCTCCAAACACTGCTGGGTCAGGAAGGGGTGCCACCAGGAGGGAGGGTGAGCGGCCTCAGGAGGTAGGTGTGCCAGGCCCTGGAAGGCAGCCATGACCATGGACGCTACAGAAAAGGGAGGCTGGGCAGATGAGACTCTTGACCTTGGATGGGTTCCTAGGTCCTCTTCCTGTGAGGGCTATGTGGATGTCTCCACATCTTTTGACCTTTCACTACCCTGAGCAACGAGCTCTAAGCTTTCTGTCCTATCCTCTCAGATTTTGCCATACTCTATAGCACAGCGACTTCCATGGGAAGTAACCTCACCTTTCAAAGATGTCACAGGGCGCAGGGCAGAGAAATGAGCTCTGAAGGTGAGTTAGGAGCTGTGGATCTGCTCTGCTGAGCTCTCTCCATGGGACCAGGGTAAGTCAAGCTCCTCTTATAACCTGGACACGCATGATTGCAAACCAGGGTGAGAACCAGAGAAGCTGCGAAGGTGTTCCTTGCTCTGATGCTAACAGCTGGCCCTCCTCTCCGCTCCTTGCCCTCTCCATCCGATCCCACCCCACCCTATCCGGCTGGGCACCACCCATCCCAGAATCAACAGTAACTGGCATCACAATCTGAGAAAAGTGCCTCAAGGACTCTTGAGCAATGGTCAATGAGTTGAACTATCAAACAGAAGACCCGGAATCAAATCCAACCTTGGCATTTATTATCTATGTCACTTTAGGAAAGTCAGCTCATTTGGGAGTACCTTGGTTTCTGGATGCAGAAAATAGGTCGTAATAGTGGCATTACAGAGCTGTTGAGACGATGAAATGATAGAAACAGGAGAGCACCCTACACTATTGGATGCGTATGAAGTTTGGACTATGCATCTCTAGTTTGGGCTAGATCGCAGCAAGGGACGTGGACACAGGCTGGTGGCTTGGAGGGTCATCTATAAGAGACACACTCTGCTTGTTTATAATCATAGGGCCATGCTAGCATACTAGTGCCATACTAAGCACATTGTCTGTTAGCCCAGCAATTTTTACAGCTCTACAGAATAAGTAGAATATTATTTTCATTTTGCACATGAGGAGACTAAAGTAGAGAAAGAGAATGAAGGGAATTGGCAAGCAATTAACTGAGTCAGCCTGGATCCAGAGTCCTGACCCCTCGTGACTATGCCAAGATATTCTCTGGGCTTGTCACTACTTAGAAACACACAAGGAACATGAAACTTGTCCCTTGAAGGACCAGCATGCTGTGTGTCTGGAGGACAATGCTTGGCACTTCTGGTGTGGTTTTCATTAAACTGGGCCGTGACAAGGTTCCATTGGTCTATATGGAGGGAAAATTTAAGATGCAGGCCTATGAAGCTCATGATGGTGTTTACAATAGACTTGGGCAAAATAATAACTCACTGCATCATGCAGAATTTCACTTTGATATCAATAGAACTGGTGTGTTTTTATGCTAAGATAAATGGTTCTTGCTTCCTGAGCATGCATTGCCATCACCATCACATGCAAGGTTTGTTGAAATACAGATGCCCAGCCCTCGGCCCCAGATGGAGCCTCAGATTGGGCCTCACTCCCAGGCAATGCTGTTGCTTCTGCTCTGGGGATCACACAGCCAGGACCACTGCTGTAGAGATCTGCCTGCCACATCTTGTTTTTTTCGTTGCAAGGGCTTCTAGGAAGCTTAGAGTCAGGTGAGAAAGCCACTGCAGCAAGAGTTTAAGCATCTTCCATTTTAAGTTTATCCCCAACTTCCTTTTAAATGTGTTTTTTAGCTGGGCATGGTGGTGCACATTTGTAATCCCAGTACTTGGGAGGCTGAGACAGGAGGATCATGGGTTTGCGGCCAGCCTCAGCTACTTAGTGAGGCCCTCTACAACTTAGTGAGACCCTGTTTCAAAATAAAGAATAAAAAATAGGGCTGAGGGTGTAGCTCGGAGGTAGAATGCCC
Organism: Graphiurus murinus; assembly: GCA_004027655.1. Lineage (NCBI taxonomy): Eukaryota > Metazoa > Chordata > Mammalia > Rodentia > Gliridae > Graphiurus > Graphiurus murinus. The sequence continues at coordinate 16,823 of PVLC010012937.1, forward strand.
CTGGGTTCAATTCCCAGTATGGCAAAAAAAAGTCTTTCATTCTCACAATTTTTCTCAATTAAGTAGAAGATTAGTAGTACATATATATATATATATGTATATATATATGTATGTATATATCTCACATATGTATACACACATATTCACCTCAAATCTGTAAAAGTTACATAGAAAGGCATTAATTGAAACTTCATTTAAATGGTTAAGTTATTGGGTCTTGGTATTTTTTATCGACAAGGGGTGAGATTCGAATTCAACATCATTATGAATCAGCGTTCTCATCTGAAAAATGCTAATTCCAGCTTCGTAAGCCCTTTGGAGAAATTGCTTAAGATAATATACAGTGAAGTGCTCAGCATGGTGCCCAACACAGCCGGCTCAATAAATGTGAGCAATTATTATACTTATTATCAGGCAAAAAAGTAAATAAATAGGCTGGGGCTGTCAGGGCTCTCTGTGGACTCCAGCACAGCCCTGGAAGGAGGCGAGGAGGCGCTTTCTTGTTGTGTATGATAAGAAGCCTCCATGGGGAAGACATGTCTGGGCTGCATGCGATTCGGCAGGAGACACCGCAAACCACACACACCGCGGTGAACGGCTTTTTCTGCCTGGAGCACGACATTGTGGGTGGCACCAGGAGGCCGCTGTGTCGCTGTCTCACAGTGGAGGCAGACATCTTCCTGCTGGAGAGGATGGCAGCAGGAAAGTCAACACACAGGATCTAGGGAGACAGGGCCCAGGACACGCTCCCTGCTCCACCCACTCGGACTTTAATCTCGAGTTTAAAGATCCTTCCTTCAGCAGAGCAGATTTACAGAGCAAGGGAGGAGCAGAATGGTCCTGTGACCATCATTTCTCTGAGACAGGTATCAAGTCACATACTGATTTTATCCTTAGATACTAATTTCATCTTCACTTTGAGTCAACCAGGTTCTGTTTTATGGGTGGGTAAAGGGAATCTCAGAGGAGCAGAGTGCACTGCTGGGATCCCTCGGTTCATGTCCTCTGAGATCAATTGTCTGCTGAGATCCCACGATCTACTTCAGTGACAGTGCTGGTGTCCTTACTTCCAGGAGAGGCTGGGTCTCCGGTGACCATCAACAGATGAATGGATTACAAAACTATAGGAAATACACACAATGGAATTCTACTCAGTCATAAAGAAGAATAAAATAATGTCTTACAAGAAGATGGAAGGACCTGGAGAACACAATGTTAAGTGAGATTAGCCAGTCACAGAAAGTGAAGGGGCATGTTTCTTTAGTATGTGCAAGCTAGGGAGTAACTGGGATACCAGAGGGACCCCAGATAATGAAGGAGAAACCTCAGTGGAGCCAGGGAAGTGGTCTAAGGGGAGGGGAGGGGAAGACTGAGGTTCATTATTGGAAATACTAACATCGACTGCGTGTACATATGTGACAATCCCAATGTCAATCTCAGCACTCTGTATGGGAAGTGGGGGGGATGGGGAGGTGGGGGGGCACCAAGTGCTGTGTGCATGTATGTCGATGTCAACATGATTTAAATTATGATGCACCAATAAAAGCCCATAAAAAAAAAAGAGCCTGGGTCTGGGAGGCAGGCGTGGGAGGCTGGGAAAGGGGCAGAATACAGGGTGTGAGTCAAGTGAGCCCTGGTTTCCAGTTCCCGTGCCTGCCTTGTATCTGCAGTGACTCCTTGCTATGCTTTGGATGTGCTGTGTCCCTGCCAAAACCTGCATTGAGGCTTAATTTCTTTTTCTTTTCTTTTTTTTTTTTTTCAGTACTGGGGATTGAACTCAGGGGCATTCTACCTAAGCTACACCCTCAGTCCTATTTTTTTCTTCTTTATTTTGAAACAAGGTCTCACTAAGTTGCGGAGGGCCTCACTAAGCAGCGGAGGCTGGCTGCGAACCTGGACCCTCTGGTCTCAGCCTCCCAAATGCTGGGATTACAAGCGTGTGCCACCATGCCCGGCTTGAGGCTTAATTTCTTGATGCAGTCTGGTGGGAGGTGGTTAGATCATGGGTGGGACTGACACCCATCGCATGGGAGTGGCTCAGGTCTTTGAGTGACTGCCTTGACTAGATCAGTGACCAATTCAGTCCCTGGAAACCCGACCCATTCCCATGGGATGGGCATTTTAAAGTGAGTTCAGCTCCCCAGTTCACCCCGTGGCTTCTTCTCCACCATGTGACCTGTGACCTCTCCCTCAAACATGTGCTCCTGCCATGTGAGGTCAGTCTAGCCACCATGTTGCAGCAACCAGGGAGCCCGGCCAGACATGGGTGCCACACTGAGCTTCTCAACCATCAGAATCATGAACCAAGTAAACCTCTTTTCTTTATACATCACCTAGCATCAGGTATTCTCCTATAGCAACACAAAATGGGTCAAAACACTCCACTCATTCAAGCACAGGCCTTGAGGTAAAAACCTTCCAGAAGTTTCCAAGTGAACCGGCCTAGTCCCAGACCAGGGGCCATAGCTGTTTAAGACTCAGCAAAACGAGGGTGGGTGTGGTGTGTTTTAATGGAAAAAGCTCCATATTTGGGTCAAGAGACCCAGGTTGTCATGCTAGCCATGCAGTTTGCTAGTGTAGTGTGATCCTGGGCATGACCCAGGTGTGATGTGGCCTTTTCCCTCCAGACAGCATGGCCTCCGGCTTCATACACACCATGAGGCTAGTCTCAGTCTCTCATTTCATCCTCCCTGCAATGGGCTGAATGATGGCCTGAAGGACACCAGGTCCGAGTCCCTAGAGCCAGCAGATGTAAAATTATCTGGCACAGATTTCTCAGGCCTCAGGTGTGATTAGGTTAAGGGATCTTGAGTTGGAGAGATTGTCCTTGATTGAACAGCTGGGCCCTAAAGGCAGTCACAAGGATCTTCTAAGAGAGAGAGAGAGAGATAGAGAGAGAGAAAAAAAGAGGGGGGGAGAGATAGAGAGAGAGAGATAGGACACAGAAGATGAAACAGCCATATGACCATGGAGGCAGGTATTGGAGTGATGTGGCCACCAGCCAAGGAATGCTGGCAGCCACCACAGACTGGAAGAAGCACAGACTCTCCTCTGCAGCCCCCAACTGAAGTGTAGACCTGCTGACACCTTGACTTTGCCTCAGTGACACTAATTCTGGACTTCCAGTTTCTAGATCAGTGAGAAGTTAAATTTCAGTCATTTTAAGCCCACTTGCTTTGTGGCAACTTGTTATATAACCCCGAACAAATTCAATCCTAAGAGTATCAATAAACTCTAGGTTTTACTGAAGAGGAGAAGAGTTCTTACCATACATCATAAAGCCGGAAGGCTCTATATTAGGGCCCTCTGTCTTCCAGAGCTCTGGCTCCTCGGTTTAGACCCTCGCTTCATTTCCACACAACCGCTCCATGACCTTGGGGTGTCTTTGGCCAGTTCAGTCATTGCCCCCCTCAGTCTGAATTGTCTACCAGGGCAAACAGAAGGACCCTCCTGGAAACAGCCGCTCAGGAGGCAGGGATCAATTGCACATGAGAATTTTCTTTTCCATGAGCAGAATGAACATGGACTTCAGATTCAGACTTCAAATTCAAATTGTCATCACGCTGTGCGTGATTGATTATGTTAGATGGTGATGCTTAGATGAATCCAGCACTGACTTTGGTTCGGGCATTATTCTGAGCTTTTGGCAGGATTAGCTCATGGAATAGGCATTGTTATCATCACCCCATCTCACCCATGAGGAATTGGGGGCGCTAAAGGCTGAATGAGGAGCGGAGCAGACGGCCCCATGGCAGTCTGACTGCAGAGCTACCCTTCCTTGGGTGTTAGGGACCAGTAGAGGCAGGGTAGGTGGGAGCATCCCGTTGAGAATCTAGCTAAGCTGGGATTCAGCCACAGGTGGTCGTGCTAGTGAGCTGGAGGTGAGCAAGAGGAGATGAGATCTGTCCTGGGAAAGGTGATTGCAGGAGCAGCCAGGCAGGAAGGAACCTCACCCCAGTCCAGGTGCTGCCTGGAGGGAAAAAGAAGTTTCTTGGGCAAAGCTGTGTCTCAGTGGAGGGGAATGGGAGTAGAAGAAAGGAGCAGGTGATGTGGCATTTGTGGCTGAGGTTCTTCGAAGCAGAAGTAAGAGCTGGGGATGCTCGAGTCATTGCTGGGAATGCGGCCTTATTGACATAGGCTGTTGAGGTAATAGTTATCCATTTTAATAAGTGTTGGTATAAGGCCTAAATGAGGACGTGCATATACACTAGACATGTCAGATTGCTTGCCAAACCCGGCCTCCAGATGCCCAACACATAGCCCCAGAACAAGGGAAACATTTTGAAATGGCCAAGTTCTGGGTCACGGAACGCCATGGAATTCTACCCTCCTGTTCCCCAGCCAAGCTGATTGGTTACCAAGGGCTGTCAGTCATTTTGTCATTTTTTGGGCTGCTGAGAGACCACTGCCTGGTGAGGTAACAAAACAAAACAAGACAAAACAAAACTCCCTCAAGAAACCCCCCAAGCAAAACAAAATTTAAAAAGATGGTTTTAGCTGGGCATGGTGACACATGCTTGTAATCCCAGTACTTGGGAGGCTGAGACGGGAGGATTGAAGGTTCACGGCCAGCCTCAGCTACTTAGTGAGGCTCTCAGCAACTTAGTGAGACCCTGCTTCAAAAATAAAGAATAAAAAATAGGGCTGGGGGTGTAGCTTGGAGGTAGAATGCTCCTGGGTTCAATCCCCAGTACTGGGAAAAAAAGATGGTTTTATGCCCACCAGGATGGCCATCAAAACAAAACAAAAACAAAAACAAAACAAAACAAAAAACCCCTCATGTTGTGGAGGATGTGGAGAAACAGGAACATTTGTCCGTTGCTGGTAGGAATATAAAATGGTACAGCAGTTGTGGAAAACAGCCTGGTGGTTCTTTAGCAGTTAAACAGAGTTACCATATGACCCAGTGATTGCACTCCTAAATATACACTTAAAAGAAACAAAGGCAGGTGCTCAAACACAGGCTTGTATGTGAATGTTTATAGCAGCATTATTCACAATAGCCCAAAGATGGAAACAACCCAATTTACCATCAACTGATGGAGAAGAAAAATGTGGTATATGCATACAATGGGACATTATTCGACCATAGAAATGGATGGAGTACTGATAAGGCCATATGATGATGATTCCATTTATTTAAATATCCAGAATAGGCAAATTGATAAAGACAGAAAGCAGATTTGTGGTTGTCAGGAATGGGGATAACTGCTGAGTGGGTACGGAGCTTCCCTTTCGGGCAATGAAGAAGTTCTGGAAATAGAGAGTGGTGATAGTTGCATGACATTGTGAATGTAGTTAATGCTGAATTGTACTTTTTAAAACAGATGCATCTCGCTGTATGATGGGATCACATGTCAATAAACCTGTCATATGTTGAAAACATCACAAGCTGAAAAGGCTTTTACTACACACCACCCTACCAAGTGTCACAGCCTACCTGAGACATGCCCAGAACATTGACATTCACCTAGAGTTGGGCAAAGTCATCTAACCCAAAGCCCAGTTTATAATGAAGTGTTGAATACCTCTGCAATTTATTGACTATTATACTGAAAATGAAAAACAGAAGGTTCAAATGGGCATGCTCTCACACCATTGTAAAGTTGAAAAACCTTATGTCAAACCATTGTAAGTTAGAGACTATTCAGGGCAAACAGCACATTTTATGTTATGTGTGTTTAATCACAATTAAAAATACAGATAAGGTGGGTATGTCCCATTCTTTCCTTGTCTTTCACAGAACTTCCAACTGGGAAATACTAAGAAAATGAAATGAGGAGGTGGGAGAAAGGGTAGAAGATATTGAGGTAGAGAGGGCCAGAAGGGCTCCTGGACCGGCTGTGGTTCTGAAGATGCAGAAGCAGAGGTGGGGGAGAGACAGAGAGGCGAGGGTGGGCTCGTGGCTGGCAGATAGAGGTGTGGTGAGTCTCTTCCCCATTCTACCATGAAGGGACCTTGTAGTGAACCCACCTACTGCTGCCCACAGACGCACAGCCCCGGAAAGCCCAGGCCTCTGTCCACGATGAGTACTGCTCCCCAAAGGGAGAGACATCCTGAGTGCCCTCCCGAGCTAAAGGAAGGAAAACAGGAGCCCCAGTGGTTCAGAAAAAACATCAAGAAAGAGGCTCTGCAGGTGGCCATGGCACGCAGCCTCTTTTCTGTTGAGAGTTGGTTGCTAAGAAGTTCCTTGCCTCTGGTGTGCACACACCAGCAGATCCTCTCCTGGGGGCCGGACCTGTCTTGAGTACAGTTCTTAGTCATTTTTGCTGGGCAGGGCTGTTGAGCCAGTTCCGGGTTGGGCAGAGCTGGAGACTAGCCTGAGCATCCCTACACGGAAGTCCCTATGGTCAGCCATAGTACAAAGGGTCTCCAGCCTCTGGTACGTACCAGGAATGAGCAGGGAATGGGGCACATTTTTCTGCAGCTTCCTTTTCTGTACCCCTCCGTGGAGCCAGCCCCGCACACCTTGGGATTTCTGAGGACAAAATGGCCTGCATCTATGCAAAGCCTTGCATTCACAGGCCTTCGTCTTCTTCCTACAGGGATGAGATGAGCCGCAGTGAAGGTCAAGATGAGCCTCGGGACAAGGATCCTAAATATTCCCCTCAGCCTCCACGTGGTATCTGTGGCTTCTTTACCTGTTGCTTGGAATCCTGTCCATCAAAGAGTGCCTGGATCCCAGGTGAACTGCTGTGCCATGGGCTTTGGCAGTAGATTAGGCCCCTAAGACACCATGGTATCCTGATTCCACCTTCCCTAAATACCCTGAACCGATATAGTCCCCAAGCTCATTCCAGCTGGGTTTCTGTCCCTGGCCACCCAAAGAATCTGATGGATTGTACCGTAGAATCGGAGCCACCTCTCTGGCCTTCCCCAAGTCAGGAGACGGCACTATCTGTTGGTCTTCCCTCATCCCCACGGCCAATGTCACCACATCTGGTGGAACTTGCCCCTCTCTCTCCATCTCATTTCAGGTCTCCTCATCTCTTGCCTTTAACAGTTTTTTTTAGTAGTTTCCCAATTGATTTCTGTCCCCCCAGTCTCTTCCCTGCCACCTTCTATTTCTTTCTAAATCTGCCCTCTAACAGTGAAGTCAGAGTGGTTTCCCACACAAATCTTATCCACCTCTTCTGACAATAACATACATTGTCCTCATACTGAAGTTCAGGCATCTTCTTGCTTGGCATCAGAGCTAAGATGGATGGAGCCTAACCAGGGCTCCCAGCAGGAGTCCTCCTCTGATCAATACCATGTGAGGGTTGGCCAGGCTCCCTCACCCCTGCCCTTGCTCAGCTGGTCCCTTGCGGGGACATCCTCTATCTTCCTCTGGCTAGCTGGTCACCTGCATGATCCCTGCCCTGCCCCCAGGTGCACCCCTGACCTCCCCAGGCTGCTTCTCCCCCTGTGTGCATCCTATCCTGTTGCATATGTTGACTTTTCTGTCCCGATGAGTCACTCGAATCCAGAGTTGGCCTCTGTCTCATTCCTCATAGTATCCCTGGCCCCCAGTGCAGGGCCTGCCCCATAGAAGGTGCTCCATAGGGAACTAGTAAATAAACAAATGGAGAATGATCGCTGAGCCTGAACTCCAGTTTTTCCTTTGGTCCCTCTTCCCTGCCAAAGGTGTGCTTTGGCCCATTGCGGCTCCTCTTTGCACCAATTCTGCTCAGCAGAACCTCCAGTAACACTTTGAATTCCTGCAAATTACTTCCCTGCTATGACTTGTAAGCCAGGTTGCCAAGCAACGAGAGGGGATTTGGTCCTTATCAAAGGACCTCATCCGCACACTCATGCCGGGAAGATGTCCTAGAGCAAACAGGGTGTTGGCAGAACCCCACTCCCTCAGCTTCTTACCCCGCTGTGTGCACAGCCTTGGTCAGGGGCTGGCCATGCCGAGATTACCCCAGATATCTTCTTGTGAGATGCCATCTGCCTGGCTTCCTCCGGGGTCAGGAGAGGAGCAAGCTCACTGGGCCCGTGACCTGGGTTAGACCGTGGGGCCATATTCTTTGGAACAAGAAAGCCCAAATTTTACCTCCCAGGACTGAGTCTTAGCATTACACCCTGGGTGAGGTTCTTTCCTTGCTGAGTCTGGTTCCCCCTCTGATCAGTGTAAATACTAGGACACACTCGCCGGGCTGGGGGTGCAATGAGAAGATCTGATAAGGAAGCTCCTGGGACGCCTCTCATTGGACAGCAGCACCATGTGCTACCTTCCCCCTCCAAGTCTGATATCACACTGGGCTTGGGGACACCTCAGCCTGGGTTGCCAGGTCTACTTGTGCCCAGCACTGAGCGAGCCATCGGAGGGAAAAAAAGAGAAGCCCAAGTCATCGTTGTCATCCTTTGGGAACATGCTGTCAACCATCCCAGACAACACAGCCTAGGCACGAGGGTGGATGCCCAACTTCCAATGTTGAGGAATACTCCTTAAGTGCTGTTTTACTGGGGATCTGCTCCATACCGGGAACTGAGCCAGGTGCCTCACCCTCATCCTCCCAAACTCTCTAGGATGGTATCCCTGTCTCCACTGCCCTAGGCTCTGGGATTGATTCCAGGTCTGTTTGACCTGAAGTTCCCTTGGGGCTGAGGAGCAGAGAGGGGAGGTGGCAGGCAGTAGGGCAGCATGAGGCAGTGGGAGGACCCTTCTGTAGCCTGGACCGATGCTGGGTCATGGGCTCCCCTCCATCAGTGCTGGTGACTGATTTACTGTCCTCAAAAGCAAAGGATGTCCAGGCATTGTGCAGGAGTTCATCTTAAACATGCACAGTTCTACGAATGAAAAGCATCATAGGAGAATCAGCACATGGTGTGGGGCGAGAGCCACTGGGCTCCTGGGGTCTCCTGACTCGCCTAGAGAGCTCTGGGGTAAGATCATTTGAGTGGACCTCGGCTTGGCCCTCTAGGCACTATCTCAGTCATAGCGGTGGCAGCTTCTGTCCCCTGCTGCTTGATCCACTGCCCTCTGCCAGGACCAAGGCTCAGGTTAGACTCCAGACAAGTTCCTTCCCATCAAAGACACCTGTGCTGATGTCTACAGGATGCCCAAGGGTCCCTCACTGCTGTGACGCCCCCACACACCTTCTCCTCCTGGACACAGGAGCCAGGTCTGGCCCATTTTTGGTCCGGAGCAGGTGTTGGGTGGAATGATTGAAAGGTGAAATGAATGCAATCTTTTTTTTTTCCCCTGTTTTCTCCCATGCTAGAGTATTTATTGTTTCTGACCCTATCTCCCCTCAAATTTTCATTCCAAGTCTTCTTCTGTCTATATGACTTTTTAATACAACTTAAGTCCTTTTGGGATTATAAGTAATAGGAGCTCTGAAAAGACTAACTGCCTCTTCCAAAGAGAGGGCTCTGGAGCTGCAGCCTTGGATTTTCAGGGGGACGTGGGAGCCAGACTGAAGTTCCCAGGATGTTCCAGTCTGGCTCCCCGACGAGGTTCCAGCTTCTGCCTCCATCTCCCGCTCTGTCTCTGGGGATGGTTGGCAGCTGACTGCGGTTCTGATCCATTGCGTCCATAATTACTTCCAAATGCTATTTTCATGAAGCCATATTCTCCTCCACACCGCTGTGAGTCCCAGCCGTCACTGACACGTGCCCCATTAGCTTCAACTCCGGAGCTGGTGTATTTAAAAGGCACCGCAGCCTGGTGTAGTGTCGACATGCCAAACATTACCAGTCAGCTTTGTAGAGAGGCAAGGAGAGGACATTAATCGATCCCCTTTAAGGTATCTGGGACTTGGCAATTGCGGATGTAATCTCTGATCTTTAAAATTGTTCTGACCTTTTTAATCAAGTAAAAATTGTGTATATTTATGATGTATAACACGAAGAAGGAGGAGCGAGTGAGCTCTCTGTGCGTGCCTTTGGGATCTGCAAACAGTCTTGCTTACAGTCAGGCTCAGCCTCCAGCTCTCTGCCCTCTCTTCCCCTCTGCCCTCTGCCCATCACACACACAGGCACGGCTCACAGGAGGGAGTCAGATAGTTCAGCATCTGTTTGCACTCCCAAAACCCAGTCTCAGCTTTGCATTTGCAATTGTAGGAAGCTCCTCCCCTGCAGAGCCTGGATGACTTCTGTCCTCTGATTCCACGTACAGCAGGGCTCCCTCCTGCTCTCCTTCGAAGGTGTGAAAGGGCCCTTTTGGCACCTCCAGGCTTCCCTTCTCTGCCTGAGATCAAGATTTCCTCTTTGGCAAGTAGCTCTTCTTGTATGTTTGGTTAATGTCTCCTGAGCCTCCCCAGTTCTCATCTGTGGGTGACCTTGGCAGAGGGCCCTGCTCACTCTTAGTGTGCGCAGTCTCACTCAGACAAGCTCATCTGACCCCTTGTACACGTGTGTAGTGTGTACAAGGTTCCTAACACGGAATAACATCTCTGACTCCCACATGTAAAACCTCAAATGTTCCCATCTCTTTTACTCTTTGACTCTCATAAAACCCCATGGGATGGGCCAAATAGGTACTGCCATTCCCATTTTACAGATTAGAAAAATGAGGATCAGAGGGGAGAAGTGAGTTGCCTGGTAGGGGCTGGAGTGAAGAGTCTCAGCCAAGTCTACCCAGCTCCTGGTCCTTTGTGCCTTCCATTCACTGTCTTTCTGGGAGTTGCTTCTGTATTCACAGGGCTGTCATTTGTCCACAGTCCCATGGCTAGAAAATGGTAGCAACAGAATTTGTTCGACTCCAGAGACCACGGCCAGGTACCTGGCACAGGACAGGTGTCCCGTATACGTGGAGTCCATGACCCACGTGGGTGCCTCCTCTCTGCCGGTCACCTCCCTTCCTTTGGGTTCCTGCTGGCGATCTACCAGGCAGGGGGTGGGCTGCAACTCCCCCCTTCCCCAGCTTCCCTCAGCTGCTAGAGAAAGCAGGTGGCTTCCCTCATCTCTCATTCAAAGGGCGTCGAGCTGGCAGAAGGCAGATGAATGAGCTCCTCAGCCAGGGAAGATTTTGTTGCTAAAATACACGGTCTGATTAGGAGTGATTGAAGGGCTGGAGAGAGAGAGACTGTAGTTGGCTGTGATTTGTTCCGATTTGAAGTAGTTCTAAACAAGTCACCGGGAGGCAGGAGTGGGTGCGAGGAGTTCAGTGGCGCGGGGCATTGGCAATGATACATTTCCTGTGGATGTCAGGGCCCTTTCCAACAATTCTGGACAGGGTTTTCAAACAGTTTTTGAAATCAGATTTGGTGCATTTATCCTGTCTCTTTTCTACTTGGCATAAAAGCTTCGACTTTTTGTCTTTTTTTTTCCCTCTCTCTCTCTCTTTACTTATTTTTCTTATTTTTTTCCCTCTTTCCTCTCCAGCATCAGAAGTGAGCTGCAAATTAAGTGGAGGCGGCTTGGGAAACGGAAACCAGCCTGGTGTGGAATAATGATGTTATCCATGGCCCGAGATCAGCCACGGCGCTGCCTCCCCTGTCTGACAAGGAGAATCTGCTGGAGGGAATTCATCCTGTCAGGAATGAAGGCAGTAATTGGGGCCAGTGATTCATGACCCCTTTATGGGCTCATGAATACATTTATCTTCCAGATTGATCTCATTTCTAAAATCCATGATCGTCTGTTCCGGCAAGAGAGGGTGGTGGAGGTGGGCTGGCGTGGGGGGAGAAGCCTCTTTGCAAACAAAGCTGAAGAGAGGACACTTGGGAAAGGCAGCTCAGTGAAGAGGTTTCAATTAGACAGGGTGCAAGAGGACTGACTCCAACTGCAGTAAGGCGACAGGGCTTCCCGTGCCCGGAGGGGAGGATCTGAGAGTCACCCCCTGCATTTGTCACTCTGCTGTGGTTTGAGTTATAGTTATTGCATAACTGCAAGCGACTTTCTTGCTCCTGGTCTTTAAACCAGACCGAACCAGACAGGCACCCCTCGTGGGGCCCACATGCTTATCCTGGGATGATGACCTTGGTGTGACTCCCAGCAGAAGCAGTTTATAAACAGTGGTTAGGAGTTCAGATGTTGGTGCCAGATCAGCTGGGTTCAAGCCCTGGCCTTTCCTTTTAGTAGCTGTATGAGCTTGGATGTGCTCTTTAATTCTCTGTCCCTCAGTTTCCCCATAAAACTCACTGGTTGCATGACTGTGCAGCTAACGGGGGGGGGGGTCAATACATATGACCCACCCATACACAGTAAGTGCTCAATCAGTGTCTGCTAACACGATTCATTGTCCCTTGGCTGTCAGCCTGCTTCCCAGGAGCTCAGATCCTTGACTTTGACATCTGCTTCTAGTTCCCTTGGTGGGATCCGTTGGGGAACCAGCTCCCTTTTGAGTTCCGGCATAGGTACTTCCTGTACGAGGCTTAGCCCTGGTCATAGCACCAACTATGGCCCCCAGAACCCTGCTGATAACTCAGGCCCCACACAGGAAGGGTGTCACGTAGGAGCTTGGGGACAGTTGTCCCACAGAGCCTGGTTGCAGTTGGCTGAGGCACTTGCTCGGGACCACTTGGCTGGTGGCTGGGAGGACTGACTCCCTGCTCCTAGTCTGGGGCTCTCTCCACTGTTCCACTCTGCCCGGGATGGTGTTTGCTCCATGGCACTGCTCCTCTTCTGCATGAGTGTGCTCCGGTTACAGCCCTGGTTCATGGGCAGGCCCTGCTCGCAGACTTCCAGAGCACACCCAGGTTTGTTAAGCAAAAGGCAGTCCAGCTTGGGACTCTAAGGCAAAAGTCTCTCCTTTAGCACTTGGTTGAGGAGGCAGCTGTGAGTGGTGGCAGGACCTCCAAGTGGCAGCTGTCCTGGCAGTCAGTGTCGTGCGTGGACATAGCACAGGACATTGGCGCTTGCAGGGACATATGCTGACCTACAGATGGACAGTGGAGTCTGCTGCATTGGGTGGAGACTGGGGGGTGAAGAGGGCTTCTGTTCCTCTGGAGCAAGTTGTTTGGATAATGGCTCTTTCTTGAGTGCAAGAAAATAAACCCTTTGCATGCTGCTTCCTTCTACTGCTATCAAATCTCACATTTTCAAAGCCTTGGGACTTCTGAAAGAACTTTTGGGGTTCCTACATCTCAGTGCTGAAAGGAGCCTTGAGTAGCTTGGCATTTGCCTCTCTGGCCATGTTGTTGTGCAGACACAGCACGATAAGGAAATTGTGGTTAGATAGACTCAACAATATCCCCAACTCCACCATGGGAGAGGCTATCTTGAAGCTTGGCCTTCTGACTACAGAGTGCCGCTCTCTTACCCATGTGGCTATACCCCTTTCATGGAGGGTAAAAAGTCAAATGCCATCTCTTTCTACTCAAGGTGAGGGTGGGCCAGGATCCTTCCTGGCCTTGAGCATCCTATCTAATTCTGATAGATGTGATTATTAGAAAGGAGGAAGAACCAACACAAACAAGTGAAGAAGGGAATATCCATGGAGCTCTGTGTGCTTCACACGGTGTTGGGTGTTGATGAATATTCAAAGGTCTTGGCCCTGCCAGTTTCTAACTGTGCCATCAAGGGGAAGTTACCCTTCAGGAGCCTTGGGTCTACAATCTGTAAAATGAAAGCTCCTCAAATGATGTCGGATGCCTCCTCTTTAAGAATAATGTGGACTCCAGCTCCAGGACCATCTTGCATTGTGTTATACATCAGAGGTTCTGGAGGCTTATGAACTTTTCTGAGCTCAGGTGCTCCCTGATGCCAGAGCCTGTTTCTTTCCACAAGCTCCTCCTCTCTATTTTCTACAGGAATAGTTGGGAAGGGAAGGCCCCTGGACATGTGTCCCTAAACTTGAGCCCTCTCCTGAGGCCCATGCTGCCATGGCAACCGCTCCATCTCCCTCCAGTCAGGGAGAGTGATTGACAGCTTAGGGAGGAGGGACCCCCCCAACTGGGGATGATGTCTCTCTTAATGAGGGATTGTGGGAGGGTGGAAAACACACCCGATTTATCTTTGTTGCCTAAATACCTCTTAAATTCTCCCCTGAATACTTGTAATTCAGCAGAATGTGAACAATTATAGCAGGAAGCTATTCATAGGTGGAAGGGGGCTGATGGAATTATTTATCAAAGTGACATTTTAATTATAGTGAAGAATGAGTTTGTTGTCACTGAGATGGAAGGTGGTGTTTCCCGCCCCCCCCCCCCGTATATTAAAAAGATTCCCTCCCTCATGATAACTCCATTAGGTGCTGGGGACACAGGAAACCAATGGTGAATTCCTTCTGGCAAACACTCTAGGAGGAGGTGAGGTGAATCCCTGCAAGAGATTCTGCTTCATGCCAGGAAGTGTGGTGTTCCCGGGACACATGGGATTGACAGGTAGGAGCAGGTGGGGCTAGAAGAGTCTCTCTCTCTGTTGTCTCTCGGAGGTTGCGTCTCCTCTCCACCCCACCTATGCAACTGAAGAGGCTGCCTGCCCAAACTGTTCTGGTGGACAGTCTTTTAAAATGCAGTGTAAGTGCATGGCAAATTCCAACTATGCAAAAGTGTATGCAGTGATTTGAAGTAAACAAACCCATTTCTTTGACCTCCCTGATTCCTGATTCTCCGCCAAGAGAACCAGTGTGTCTAGATTCTCCTGAATTGGTCCTGAGACAATGGGCACACATATAAGTATGTCTGTAGTCTGTGCTGCCTTCCATTTTCATCTTCGGTTGTAGCTGGGTAGTTTATCTCCCCAGGTAGGAGGGAAGCAACAGGCCTGGGTTATGCTTTAGGCTTCTTTTGTGTTTGCCCATAGCTTGTAGTGTGTGGTGTTAATGATTCTGCAGCACAAGCAGCACCTGCCACATACCAGGCGGGTGCACAGCAATTTGCAGAATCCTAGTTCAAATCTTCCAAACAGTCCACTGAGGAAGCCATTTCTATCCACATTTTCTAGATGAGGGTGTCCAGGTTTGAGCAGCCAAGTATTCCTGGTCACCTGCAGCCTTGTGCCTTTGGGTGTGGCACTGGGCTTGCAGTCACTCATTCAACATGTAATAGAGTCTTACTGGTGCCTGCTGCTGTGTCAAGATAATGAAGAAACAGTCTTTCATCTCAAGGCGCTTGCAATCCATGTGTGGGATGGGACAGGGAGAGGGCAGATAAGTCAATGAGTGCAGTAACATTATAGTGCAGTAACAGTGGGTTTAGTAGAACATGTTTAATATTGAAAAAGAGGAAGATTGGTGTTCAAACACAAGCTCTGACACTTTCTAGCTCTCTAACCTGGGGTAATTTAGTCATTTTAGGGCTTAGTTTGCTTAACTGTAAAATGGACATAATAATGCTTACCTCAATGGGCTGTTAGAATGGTTGGGAATCATATTTATAAAGAAGTGAGGGGAGTTGTATTGACATCTCTCCAAAGAAGATAAAAAAATGGCCAATAAACATATGCAAAGATGTTCCACATTACTAATCATTAGAGAAATGCAAATCAAATTAACAATGAGATAGCACTTCTCATCTTTTGGCATGATTATTATTTTAAAATAGAAATAAACCCCAACAGCAGAAAATAAGCATCAGTGAGGATGCAGGGAAGTTGGAACCTGCGCATTGCGGGTGAGAATGTAAAATGGTGCAGCCGCTATAGAAAACAGTATGGCAGTTCCTCAAAAAAAATAAATCAAAATTAGAACAACTATTCGATCCAATAATTCTGCTTCTGGGTATGTAACTAAAAGAACTGAGAGCAGGGACTCAAACAGACACTTGTGCAGCCATATTATTCACAATAGCCAATAGGTGGAAGCACTCCAAGTGTCCACGGATGGATGAATGGATAAACCAAATGCATATGCATGCAATGAACTATTGTTCATCTTTAAAAGGGAGAGAAATTCTGACACAAAGTACAATATAGATGAACCTTGAGGACATGCTAAGTGAAATAAGCTACTCACAAAAAGACAAATACTGTATGATTCCCTAGTGTGTGGTACCTAGGGTAGAATGCATTCTAGTGTGAGTTTCCTAGAGTTAAGCTCATTGTGAAGAAACTTGAGTGGTGGCTGCAAGGGCTGGGGCTGGGGCTGGGGGGAGTTATTGTTTAATGAGTTTCAGCTCAGTTTTGCACGATGAAGAATGTCCTGGAAATGGATGGTGGTGCTGGTTACACAGTAATGTGAATGCACTTCATATCTGAACTGTACTTAAAAATGGTTAGGATTACAAATTTTATTTTATGTGTCTTACCACAATTTAAAAAAAAGAATTGGGAGACTTCAACAAGGCAAGTGCTAACTCTCTCTCCTATTTTCTTGTCCCTTTCTTCTCTAACACACTGAATCCAGGATCCACCAAAACTCCAGGTCCTGGGAACACAGCCCACACCCCTGTCTCTCTGAGACTCAGATTTTAAAGGGAAGGGGAACTTGGAGTCAGGCAACTATCCTTGTGCATGATTTGAGCTGTGCTTAAGGTCTGTGCTTAAGTCTAGGGCTCGGGGAAAGCAGGAAGTGAGCCTGGATTGTGTGCACATGCATTCACACCTCTGATTCAGCTCAGGAAGGTGGAGGAGGTCAGAGAGCATCATCTAAAGGAGCTGATGCCTCAGCACTCAGTAGGTTCTCCACGTACATGGTGGTCCATGTGGCAAAGCTTGGCCAAGCTCCTCAGTACTCTTGTTCTTTGCTTGCTGGGACAGTCAATGTGGCCAGATGCCTGAGTTCTGGCTGAGGAGACAAGAGTAGAGGTGATGCACCCACTAGGCCTGTCCCACATACACCCTGGGACTCAATCCAGTCTCCCTTTCCCATTCAGCAGCACGTGAGAGAGGATGGGGGCCACGAGATGGTATGAGCTTGCATGGAGCAGACACCTCCCCCTCCACTCTGAGCAGCACTGGCTATGTTCACAGAGAGCTAAGCGGTCACCATGCATTGGCCACTGAAACTTTGGGGCTGGTGATTATAGCATCTGTACTGTTCTGAATAATACTGTCTGGTAGGGTATCCAATTCTTTGAAATAGAATTGGTCTCAGGAATGGCCAGCAAGCATAGTAGCAAATCCTTTCCAAAGGGGTTTGGTGATGTAGCTGGGGGTGGAGGTGCAGGCAGCTTGGCATGAGACTGTAACATCCCCCAGGCTCCCACTTCTTTCCCAGGTCCAACACGGACCACCTCCAAACCATGAACCAAAGCCCAGCTCCTAAATACCTGCCAAGCAGATGGAAACATTTCAGCTATAGTCCACTGACCCCTCTTTGGGGCTCTCATTCCTCACTCCAGATTCCCTGGCCCGCACTTGCTTTGCTGCCTCCTAACAGCCCTAGGAACCTGATCAGCAGGGCGTGGCCCCTTGCTCTCCCAAGCATCTCCCTTGGGGAACTGGTGTCTGGCTAACGTCAAGGTGGTTGATGTTGCCTGGCTTTGCTCATCACCAAGTAGCAGGGTGTGCTGGATGACAGCGTCCTGGTTTCTCCTAGGAAGTGTGAAAATCTCCAACTGCCTCCTCTGCTCATGCAGAACTCCTCCTACTTGCTCTGAGGCCCCAGTGATACCAAACATAGCACTTGCCAAAGGTGGTGTGCACTCTGTGCCAGGCACCTGCTCAAACCTTCCATAGGAGACTTCTGATGCTGTTCCTGGGCGTACTG
Organism: Graphiurus murinus; assembly: GCA_004027655.1. NCBI lineage: Eukaryota > Metazoa > Chordata > Mammalia > Rodentia > Gliridae > Graphiurus > Graphiurus murinus. The sequence goes on from PVLC010012937.1 coordinate 34,344, forward strand.
AGCCATCCTTACCCCTTGATGCAGAGGATGAAAAGGACACCATCCAGGGAGCTGAAGCCACTATTCCTCCTCCTCCTTCTCCACAACAGCCTCTTCGTTATCATCGCCACCACTATCTTACTCTCAGCACCTCCCTATGGCAGCAGTTCCCGAGAGGAAGCAAGGAGAACAGCCATTGTTTATGGAGCACAGTGTCAGGCACACTTCACACTCATGATCACATTAATTTCCATGACTTCCATGTGGGGTAGGTGTTAATTATCCCAGTTTACAGATGTGAGCACTGAGACTCGCACACGTTGCCCTATGAGGAGGCAACATGTGTGAGTCTCAACAAGGAGGAGGTTGGGCTGAAAGGTACACACACCTGATGCCAAAGGACACACAATCAGCCAGTATGCTCTCCAGCCCCCTGGTCAGCAAGGTCAAGGCCAGGTACTTGAGAGGCGCTAAGGAGACCTGCAGAATGACTGTCTCCCCATGACATATGAATTGGGAGCTCCCTAACACATGGCCAGCCTGGAAGACAGCACTGCTCCGGAGAGGTGCGAAAGTGGCCACGTGAGCATCTGTCACGCGCTGCTCAGCGGATGGCCCTGTCTGCCCTGGGAGGAATATTTGCAGGAGCGAATGCATTCAGCTCTAATTCCCTCTATTCACTATGCTATTATGAGCCGAGTTCTAGATGCCACGAGGCGCGTTGATTACTTGGGGAATAACAGCCATCTCTGCAGCAGGCTGAGAGGCTAGCAAGGACCGTGGGCCTGGAGACAGGGAGGAAGGAGGCTCGAACATCCCCGACTGACCGAGGGTGGGGAGCCACGGTGCCGAGAGGCTGGGGAGACGAGCCAGGCACAAATCCATTCTTCAGTAAGACCCAGAGGAGGAGCGAGGAGGCGCCGGGATGTGCTTGGTCAACATCAACACCCGGTGGTGGAGATGTGCCGCAGAAAGTCAACAAACGACAGGCACTGAGTTCCATGACTCGTGCTTCTTCAACTGTGGGGTTCAGGTCCAGCTCATCCTCTAACTCACTGCAGACCTTAAGCAGACGACACATCCCTTCCCTGGGCCTCAGAACCCCCCTCTTAAAAGGGAAGGAGTCACTGGGTTTAATGTTATCTAAGGACAATTCTACCTGTGAAATTTTATGGCTTCTTTAGAGCAGAGACACACAGTTAAGAACGCAAGCATTGAACTTGGATTTGCTTTTGTTTTGATTTTTAGATGCTTCCTGATTCTGGGTTTGCCACTTATTAGCTGTGTGACCTTAGGCTAGTTACTTTGTCTTTCTGGACCTCAGTTGCCCTACCTGTAAGCTAGAGATCCTAGCAGACCCACTCACGGCACAGAGCTGTTGGGGTTCAGGCGTGTAAAGGGTTAACCCAGTGCAGAACCCTGAGAACACTGTAAATGGGGAGCCCTGATGACAGTCATGAAACCCGAGGCACCCACTCTGCCGGGCTGTCAGTGCCTTTTGGGAGTGAGGGGGGGAGGCTTGACTGTGGGAGAAACGCGGAGGGAGGAGGGACGCCAAGCACATGGATCTCTATTACCACTGATTGGAGCCGAAAATAAAACTGAAACTCAGCTGGAAAGGAGGGAGCCTGTGAGTCACTGGAGAAAAGAGCCCCTCTGCCAACCACCAAGTCCCAGGAGCTGTCCCTTCACGTCTCTCTGTCCTTGTCACTGTGACCTGCCTCTCCTGGGGGCCCAGCACCTCCCCCAGGCCTCACATGGACTGCGACTGGCTCTCCAAGCTGGTCTTCACAGCTCCCGTTTAGTGTAGCTTTTCTGACATTATTCCCCAGAGCCCAAACCTTTCACGACTCACAGACTTCTGAGTTTGGCATTCTAAGCTTTTCTGAGTTCTGGTTCCAAGGTCCCCTGCAGCTCTTATCTTGAACTGCCCAGGCTGGTCTCCAAGACTCCCCGGGATGGGCCATGCGCAGTCTCTCTCACATCCTACCTCAAACACCTTCTATAAACAGAGCATTGAAGAAATACTTCATGCATTCATTCGTTTGCTTATCCAACAAGTGATCGGGTTTCTAAGAAGCACAGCATCTTGGGAGTGTGGCATGGTATTGGTGGACTGCAAGTGGTTTGCCCTCATCCAGCACCCATTGCAGACATCACTAAGAGATCACGTGAACACGTCCTCTCTTACCAAGTTCAGATGCAGCCTCAGAATTGCCCTCAAAGCAGTTCCCCAGGCAGTGTCCACTCATCATTGAGTTGGGCACAACACGTATCCCATCCTTAGGTAGTGGGTTCAGACACATGGGGGACTCCAGCCCTATTCCAGTACCAGATCTTGCCCCTGCATGGCCTCAGAGGGGGCAAGGGTTCATTCTGAGCTTCCATCTCCTCAATGTTAAAATAAGGACAATCACTGGGCCCAGTGGTGCCTGCCTGTAATCCCAGTACTTGGGAGGCTGAGACAGGAGGATCGCAGGTCCCAGGCCAGCCTCAGCAACTTGGTGAGACCCTCAGGAACTCAGCAAGACCCTGTTTCAAAATAAAAAGGTCTAGGGTGTAGCTCGGAGGGAGAATGCCCCTGGCTTCAATCTCCAGTACCAAAACAATAATAAAAAGAACACTTACATTCACCTCACTGGGCTGGGGGTTGGAGCTAATACTTGGGGCAGGAGAGTAGCTCGGGATTTTCTTGCTGCCCTCCCCCACTGGCTCAGCTGCCTTCATCACCTCAGGGATGGGGAGACGTGAGAGGAAAGCTGAGAAAAGATTTTTAGTGTATTTGAGCTGGAAGAGCCTGAGTTCCAGAGATCAATTTGTGCCCAAAACAACAGACTTGGAAGAGCAGAGGGAGAGACCAGCTCTCCTACCGTCCATGGAGGGTGGGGACAAGAAGACACAATGGACAGTCGTCACCAGGGTGGGAGAAAAGAGCACCCCTAAAGCAGCTCAGTGTGGTGTGGGATGTGAAGAGTTATCCAGAAAGACAGGGAGGAGGGCCCCCCAGCGAGCATGTTTTTGCCCGCCCCGTTACTGCAGTGAAATCCCTCCACCCACAGATTTTGAGAACTTTCATTTTTATCCTGTGGGCAACTTCTTGAGAGTTATGAAGACGTATGAACCGATGGGCTCTCTAGCTCTGTTGTCAAATACATCGGATCCATTTATTAAATGGTCTTTAAGAAGTGCTTTGTGCTTTGATAAATTGGGCACAGCAGGCCCGGGGGGCAGTTTGCTCCCCTGTAATTCAAGAAAATGTGCAATCCTTCAACAGCAAGTTCTTGGAAAACTGCTCCCACGCATTCACTGCCTCTGGCTCTTCCCCCACTTTGGCACCGTGAGTGTGGAATTTGGGAACCCCAGGGAAGGGGCCTGGAAGGAGAGAGGCATTCTGGAGGGACAGAAGTTGCCCTTAGCATCTGGCCTTTCCTCCAGGACTTCCTCTTCTTGATCAGCTGGAAAGCTGGTCTCAGGATTTCTTTGAGAACAAGGAGCTCCTATAATTACCTTATCAATAGTTTGGGGGTGGTGACCTATGTGTTCCCTAGTAGTTTCTGGGTGGCCATTACTGCTAACCTGTGAACAGCCTGAAAAAGTACCAACAGACAGAAAAGGGGGTAGGTGCAATTTATTGAGCAACTGCTAAGTATTAGATTGTGCCGAGCACTTCATTTGCATTTTCTACGTTTCTCATGACAACCTTATGAGGGAAAGCATGATCTCTCATTTTACAGACCAGCAAAAGCATCTTGGAGAAGCACCTGCTCATGTCCATTGAGCAAGTAAGTGGTGGAACCACCTGCCACCCTGGTACCTTAAGCTGTTATATTAAACATCTGCACATCACCTATGTTACTGGAGCTCAAGGTAACTGGGCATTTTGTCATTCCATACATGGGTTTAATCATCACATGTGGGTCCTCAAACTGCTTGAAAAGGCAGGTGGCTAAGACCTTACTTCACATTATAATCTCGTCTGCACTGTTAACACGATGCCTACAGAGCTCAATGTGCACACCCAGAAAGTCATCGAGAGGAACTAGTTCAAGGATGACAAATCTGTACACAGGTTGTCACTTCCCCACCTGTGATGAAAGTGGCCTCCCTTCGCAGGACTCCCTTCCACTGGATCCAGAGGCAACCTCAGAATCCTTGAGAAAAACAGCTCTTTAGGAAACCACAACCAATGACTAAAAGGTGGCACATGACGTGAATCCTAGTTCCATTGCTGGGTGAGAAGACGGCCCAGGGTCCTTCATACCCTGGCACTACAGGAGGCTGTGGGTGTGGGAGGTGGAGCTAGCGGTGAGTTCAGACTTGGGAGCCTGAGTCCAGCCTGACTTGGACACTCATTAGGTCGGCAACCTTGGAGGACTTAGTCTTTGTCTCCAGAACTCGGATTTTTTTTTTTTTTTGTCTGTGTCCTTTAACTCTGAGGTCTCATGTGATACTTCCTTTGGTTGAGGATGGATGCAATTGCTCTGATATGGCTTGGATAAATATCCCCCAAAGTCTTGGTCCCCCGCATGGTGGGGTGGAGGTAGGGCCTGGTGGAAGGTTTTTAGATCACTGGGGGTGTGCCCTTGACATGAATCATGCAATTTCTGCCCCTTCTCATATTCTCTTTCTCTTTTTGTTTTGTTTTTGCCATGTGTGAACACTTTTACTCATACATACCCTAAAGCAACAGGGGCAACTGATCATGGACTGAAACCTCTAAAATCATGAGCCAAAATAAACCTTTTCTCTTTATAATATTATCACCTCAAATATTTGTGATAGTAAAGGAAAGCTGACTAATACATGCTTCCATGATTTTGTATCCTAAGGCCAAAAATGCATCATGTAGGAAGAATAATGCCTACCTTGAGATTTATCAGGGAGATGGCTGTGATAGGCCCTTTAATGACCCTACAAAGAGGTATTTGAGATAAGACTCAAGTGAGTTCATAGAATGATATATTCTCAGGATCAAAAATATCTCAAAGGCAGTTTAGTCACCTGTATCTGATGCTCAAAACCCTGTATACCATCCCCAACAAGAAGTTGCCAAGCCTCTGCTTGTACACATCTAGTGATAGGGAGATTGCTACTTCCCAAAGTAGGCTGACATTTGAAAAGCTTTTCCTTATATGTTGACATTAATTCTCCTCATTGGGCCTTGTAACTTTGTACTCATAGAAGTCCCTCTAATCCTTCTGGAGCTTGGCAGATCTTTGAGTATTTGAAATCAACTTTAATGCCTTGTGTCTCTTGATCCCTGCCCAAGTCCTGCTATGAGTCTACTTTTTCTTCACATTAAATCATCCTCTAGTCCTCCAGCTATTCCTTAAGTGATGGGATTCTGGTGTTCATGCTCTGGATACACCCAGGGCTGTTGTGTCAATATCCAACCTAATCAGAGCCATTGAGCTATGATCTGTTCAATGCAGCACGAAGTGGGAGACAGTGGGGTGGCTGTGGGTCTGAGTCCTGGAGTCACATGACTTGGGTTTGAACGTTAGCTTCATGTGAGCCACCCAGGGACCTCTCAGGACCCTCATTGCTTAATCCAGAAATAAGTCACAGCAGTACCTATCTCATGGGGCCATTACAAAGCTTAGGGCTGGTGCGTGCAAAGCATACTCAGGAGATGATCAAATAATATGAGATACCACTGCCCAGTCTTTATAGAGATGCATTCTACCTCTGAGCTACACCCCCAGTCCTTTTGAATTTTTTTTAAAATTTGAAATAAGGTCTAAATTGTTGAGGGTCTCACTGAGTCACTAAGTCTGTCCTCAAACCTGCAATTCTTCTGTCTCAACTTCCCAAGAACTGAGCTTACAAAGCATGTACCACCACACCCAGCTCAGTTTTGTCCTTTCTAGATTGGGACCAAGGCCAGTGGGTGGTAGCAAAAGAAATGGGGTTGAAAGAGGTTAGGAGATCCAAGCAATTAATGGCTAGGAAACGAAGAGTCATTTTTTTTTCTTAAAGACTCAGAAAATCAAATTTAGAGCAGAGAAGGCTAAACTCTAGTCTGACAGGAAGCACCAGGCATATCTATGAACTTGCAAGAAGCTCATTATTTTATTTTTATTTTTATTCCTTCCCATTTAGGGCCGTTCATCCCAGGGTGTTTAAGAGCTGACTCAGGGCAAAGTATATAAGCTGGTAATGAGCTTTTGGAATGCTCCCCCTCCTCCGGCAGGGGATCAGAGAAGATGTATGCAGGGCCAGGGGAGGAAGGCAGAGAATGCCTGCTTTGATTCCTCCTGAGCCACTCTAAGCCCTGGTCCAGCAGGTCTCCCTGCCTCCAAGCAGAGCCAAATCTGGCTCTGAGCTGAGGATAAAGAACCTTCAGGTCCCGAGAGATCTTTCAGGGCTGTGTGAAGAACCCTGACTTCCTCTGCAATATCAGAGGACTTGGGGGCCCTTGGTGGGGAGCAGAGTTCCTGGGGAGGTTTGTTATGCCCGGGAGAGGCCAGCAACTCACAGCGTTCCCCAGCTCTGCCAGCAAGTTGGTGTCAGAGCATAGGGATGTGCATGATGCTAAAAATGCCCAGGCTCCTGGCGACATGGGCAGCTGGTGGGGTCTAGGGCTAACTCTGCTCAACTCTGAAAGCAAGGAGGCAGGAACACTTGTCTGCCTGCCTAGGGCTGTCTTTGGTGAATTTCCCCAACATTGATTCCTTATGTTGCCCATGGACCATCTGTGCAGAATTTTTAAGATACAAATTTCTGAGGCCATCCTCAGGTCTGCTGAATCGGACTCTCTGGGGTGAGGCGTAGGATGCTGCAGGATTAACAGTTCAACAAGTGCTTCTTATGTTCATTAGAGTTTCCGAGCCATTGCATCCAGATACAGGTCTCCTTGCCTACTCAGTATGTTCTGAGGCTGCTGTGGCTTTAAGAGCATGTACATTTCACGCAGGGAGGTAGTGACTGTGGATGAAAGAGGACAGAGTGGACAGAATCAGCTATGTACTGCATGCTGCAGAGCTTCGGGTGGCTTGCCACATGGCATGACAGTGACAATTGCTGCTGAAACACCTGCTAGGGCCATCTTCAGAACAGCCCACCATGCTCCAGTTAGTTTTCCCAGTTCCTCAAACATACCCAGCTTGTTTCTGCCTAAGGGCTTTTGTTCCTGTTGTTCCTTCCTCCTAGAATCTTATTCTCCCAGACCACCAATGTCTGTGTCTTCCTCCATGTTCATATCAGCTCAAACATCTTCCCTCCCCCAAGATTCTCCTTGAATCTCAGTAGTCTATCTCTCAGACACTGTCCAATCTTCTTTATTTCCTCCCTAGCACTCATCACTTTTTGAAATGTGCTTGCATATGGCCCATCTCCTTCTACTTTAAGATGTCTTATTGAGTATATCCTTTGCTGGATGCTTGCTGTCTGAACACAGCCTGGTATGTGTAGGTCTAAACACGGGTTTGCTGAGTGAATGGATGCATGGCTTCCCCAAGATTAGATCTGGAGTGATTCTTTCTCCATAGATCTTCAGGAATATTTTTGGCAGGCTCTGCCAAGAAGCGTCTTTATCTTGTATTGTATCTCATGTGCAGCCTATCTGATGGTAGAAAAAGACACAGAGTTCACAGGCCTGGGCGTGTGGTCATCAGCCCGGCCAGAAAGCTCTGCTCTCTCACCTGCACTCAGGCCAGGCCAGCTCCCTCCATTCCTACCCTGCACTTCAGTCCCTGCAGGACCACACAGCCACACTGTAAGGCTCCTCCTGAAGCTCTTGAACCCCTCCTCATTTGATGTCCTTTTGGCTATGGTGCTCAGAAGTCCCTGACAAGCATTACCACTATACTCAGATCCCTCCTCAGTATCCTCTGCTGCCTGCAATAGTCCTATAGTTTTCTGTCCTCCCATCTCACTCTGCCGTGAATCAATCAATCAATCTCTCTCTCTCTCTCTCTCTCTCTCTCTCTCTCTCTCTCTCTCCCTCCCTCCCTCCCTCCCTCCCTCTGTGCTGTGGATCAAACCCAGGGCTTCACATATCTTCACAGTTCTCCACCACTGAGCTACACCCCCAGCTCTAAAGTGGAACCTTTCATTGGCCATGAGGCCCCCAGGGTTTAGAGAGGTACCTGCCTTTCATATAGTGGGTATTCAAGCCACATTTGTTGACTGAACACATAAATATACCAAAAGCTTTGTCCTAATAATTCCACATCTAGCAATCTATCCTAAAGAGGAATTAAAACTTGTGCAGTTATTCACTGAAACATTTTCAGGTTAACATAAAATTAGAAGCAATTTAAAGCCCATTAATAGAAGATTGGTTAAAGAAAATGTGGTATACATATATACATAATGGAATATTATTCAGCCATAAAAACAATATAATCCTGTAATTTGTGGAAACATGCTTGGAACTAGAGGATATTATGCTAAGTGAAATAAGTCAGGCACAGAAAGACTACAATTGCTTGTAGAAGCTAAAGAAGTTGATTTCATGGAAATAAAGAGTAGAACAACGGTCATTAGCGGTTAGGAAGGGAAGGGGGGAGAAAAGATGGAGGGAGGTCAGATAATAGGTACCAAAGTACAGTGAGGAGAAATAAGCTCTAGTATTCTACGGTATAGTAGGGTGACTATAGTTTGTGACAATGTAGTAAATTTTGTAAAGTTGGGAGGGGAGAGATTGAATGCCCCCAATAGAAAGAGATAACCC
>PVLC010012938.1:0-42994 GCA_004027655.1 Graphiurus murinus
CCTAGTGAGGCCCTCCGCAACTTAGTGAGACCCTGTTTCAAAATAAAGAATTAAAAAATTCTTTATTCTGCCGGGCGTGGTGGCGCACGCTTGTAATCCCAGCATTCGGGAGGCTGAGACCGGAGGATCCGGGTTCGAGGCCAGCCTCAGCTACCTAGTGAGGCACTCCGCAACTTAGTGAGACTCGGTTTCAAAATAAAGAATAAAAAATAGGGCTGGGGGTATAGCTCGGAGGTAGAATGCCCCTGAGTTCAATCCCCAGTACTGAAAAAAAAAAAAAAAAAAAAAAAAAAAAAGAACAAGGCAGGTGGCATCATCTTGGCTGTTTGAGGAAGTCTCTGCTGTTGTCTTTTCTCTCTCCAGTCAGATCCATTTTAAGATCACCCCACCTGCCCAGGCCCCTCTGCCTGAACCTCCCAGCCATCCCCCCATGTCTGTCTGAGGGTGGGGTGTATTTGGCCTGTCGGCCAGTTAACAATCCTCAGCCCTCAGTGTGGGGTGCTGGTGCGGGTGTTCCGTCCCAAGTTGCTTACACCTGAAGCAACTGAAGAGTCAGCTAGAGTCAGCTGCAACTTGACAAGAGCATGCAGGAGGACTGGCCCCTGGCTCAGCCTTAGGTTGGGAAGGTCCGCCTGGAGACACTTTTGAGTCCATTCCAGAGCAGAGGCTCTGTTTTTAGCCCCACCCTTGGAACCAGACTTCCACCCCCAATGCTGGGGAAGTGGTCACCTTGGGGTCACATAGCCTTGAGGGGTCAAAGGAGGCTCTGGGCTTTGGGGATTCAGGGCAAAAATATAGGACAGGTTGACCCCCAGGGAGCAGACCCAAGCCACGTGGTCCCCTCTGCATCGTGTCCTGTGGCCTGAGTTTCCTCTGGAAGAGAGAGGGAGCCAATCCAGAGCAGGGCTGCAACCTGGGCTCAGATATCAGCCCTGAGCATCCATCCATATGCACTTCTGAGCTCTGGGGCATTTGGGTTACACCATTTTGCTGACCAGGCAGATCTGCCAGGGCGTTCAGAAAATAATCAGCAGACAGCCCAGCCCACAGCCGCTCCCACTACGGCCCTTCACCCACCCTGCAGGTCCTTTGTCCCTTCCTTCCTCCACCTATCCCCCACCCTGTGGTCCCACCAAAAATAAGCACATACACAAATATTTAATGGGAAGGAGAAATGAGTTTCTAAATATTCCGGGGGGATTTGCCGGGCTGGTAATTTGTTTGGTGCTGATAATTGCATCTTACATTTTTCCAGCTTTACTTAAAACTGTGTGCCGGGTGCGCCAGCATTTAATTACTGCTCTGCGGCAGCCACAAGGTTATTTATTAAAGAGTTATTTTATCTTGATACAGTTATTAAAGAGTTATTTTATCTTGATCCTGCCCCTTATCCCCTCCTTAATGTTGTGTTATTTTCATCAGAGAAATTTCCGTGAGTGAATGCAGATTGCGGGGCTGCCTCCCCCTGCGATTAGGCTGTCACTCCACTGAATGCTGATGCCTCTGGGCGCCGCACCGCCCTATTATAGGGGGTTGTCAGTGCAAATAATTAGACTTAAAAGTTACAGCTGAAATATAATCCAGAAATGGCAGGGCCCTGTTTTGGAAATTGTCTATAAAATGTCAGCACTACGGATGCACGGAGAACGGTAATAGACCGGCATTGTTGGAGCCTGAGATTAGACCCTAAGTGCATTTTTTTCCTAGCTCTAGTTTTTCCTTCCCTACTGTTGCTTCTGTCAGTAGACTGAGTCCAGGGTGAGTCCTGCCTCTTGGAGGCCTTGTGCTCATGACAACAGGAGGAGGATGGGGGCTGTTGCAGTGAGGTATCAGCCACACCAGGTTGTTGGCATGGGAGTGGCTGTCTGGGCAGCACTAGGACGCAGGGCCCCATTTGCATCAGGATACCAGGAGGTTGTCTCTTGCTCTTCTTTCTCCCTGGGACAACCTCCCACCCCATGGGAGAGAGGAAGTATCTGAGCTCTAGAAAGCTACACTCCAGGACTCCCTGTATGTGGCTGGAGCCTGGTGTCCTTGTGAAAGAGTGAAGGTGGTCCTCCCACGGGGACTGGGGCTTGAGTCCCTTGCCTGGTGCTGGAGGTGACCCTAAAGGTTACATCTGACCTTACACTCATCCCTAGCTCTTGAAGTTTTCCCTTCCACCTGCATCTAGGAGGAAAAAAATAAAAAGGAAACCATTCTTAGTGTTGGTTCCCACAGGGCCTTAATTTTCTGACAGTGGATGTAACGAATTAGGCTTTCAAAAGAGTAGCTTGGAATCGTGTAAGCCCCAGGGCCAATACACAAGGTCTGCATTTGGGCCTGAAGACCCTGTCCTCTATGGACTATTTAGGGGGTAAAATCCAATCAAGTTAGCCAGGCATGGTAGCGCACACTTATAATCCAGTACTTGGGAGGCTGAGACAAGAGGATCTGGGTTCGAGGCCAGCCTCAACTACTTAGTGAGGCTCTCAGCAACTTTGTGAGACCCTGTTTCAAAGTAAAGAATAAAAAATAGGGCTAGGTATAGCCCGAGCTAGGTATAGCTTGGAAGTAGAATGCCCTTGAGTTCAATCCCCAATACCAAAAAAAAAAAATCAAGTTTCTGGGCTGCTTAGGTTTGGGCCTAAGGTTTATTAGCCAAGGTCCCATTTCTTCTGTCGGGGCTCTTGGTTCTGACATCCAGGAACCTGATCCGGCCTCAGGATTCTACTATGGACCAGAATCAAGCTTGCAGCCATGAGCTCCACCCTTAAGCCAGCTGGAGCTGCCAGCCTTAGCTAACCCCAAAGCTTCTCCCCATAGCCTCCTGGGTCTCTTTTTTTCAGAGCTGTCAGCCAGGGCACAAAACAGTGTGAGCTTTTCATCACACAGACCTGCTCCTGCTATGTGTATGAGGATAGGCATGCCACTTCCAGTATCAGTGTTAAGTCCATCCCTTGTCTGTAAACAGGAGGCAATGGCATGGGAACCCTCCGCAAACAGTAGTGCCCAAGCGTGGTTTCCCCTTGGATCTGTTTTCATTCCCCTCAGTGGGGAGGAGACAGGGCAGCTGCTGGCCAGGAGGACAGAGACCTGGTCAGTTACAGCTGTTCGTTCCTCTGTGCTGGACCCCTCCCTTCCTCAGCAGGCCTGAGCCTGGCCTGCACGCCACACTGCTGCCTGTGCCTTGCTTCCCAGCACCCACCCCAGGGCCAGCGCTGGAACTCAGGGAATGCCCAGGCCCCGGGCTGGGGGTGGCTCTATCTGCATCTCCTGGCCTCACCATGGGCCAGTTGAGGGGTGTGCTCAAAGGGGACTCTGTTTCCTTGGAGCACTTGCCAGCCGTACTCCCAAGACCCACCTGTCCTCCAAAATGAGAATTACTGTGTCTGACATGGTGTCATCATAGTGTGGATTCCCAGCATTAGAACAGGTGACAGAAACCCACTTAATTAAACCTGCCTGAGCAGAAACAAGGCATCTCTTATGTTACAAAACTAAAAAATGTAGAGGTGGATTTGATGTTGGGCAGGACTAGAGCCAGGTATTAAAGCAGTTTGGTCAGGCCTTTCTCCCTTAGTTTTGCTTCCTGATGTTGACTTTTTTGTTCCTGAGCAAGTTCTTTTGTGTGTTGAGAAAGGTGGTCACAGCTTCTTCAAAGTTTAGCTACCCCATAGAGAAAGAAAGTTGCTTCTCTGATAGCTTGTGCAAATGTTCAAAGGCTATATTTCTTTTTAGGCAGATCTGGGTCACAAACTCTGTCTTCCACAAATAGGGGGAGTGATGGCTCCCCTAAAAAAGACGAGGGTGGGGCTGAGAGTGCAGCTCGGTGGTAGAGCGCTTGTCTAGCATGTGTGAAGCCCTGGAAAAGAAAGGAAAGATGAAGGTGCTGGTTCTAGGAGAAGGCAGAACCCTGTATATCCACAAGATACTCCTGTATCCCATGTGAGCCAGGAGACAGAGACCCAGCTTGTGAGCTGATCATCATGACCTGCTCTGGGCTGTTCCGGTGTTGAGGTTCTGTCTGGAAGACTCAGGACAAGGCATGCTGTGAAGGGAGGTGAAACAGGTGCTAAGCAGAGTCTGGTAGGCTGGCAGAGGAGCATCAGGGAACCATGCCAGAGCTTGTTAGGCAGGGGAGTGACAGATTTGTGCCAGCTGTTTGTGGAAGTCTGGCTGGAGATGGGCAGAGAATGACAAGGCAGGACCACCAGTGGAGACCCCACTGTAGTGACCCCAGAGCAAGATGGTAGTAGCTTGGATTTTGGTGGTCGCAGCTACCCATGTGTTTGAAGAGAAACGGATTTGAAAGGTATTTTAGGCAGCAGCACTAAACAGAACCTGGTGACTTGCTGAACTCTGGGCCTCGGTTTTGACTCTTGTGTAATGAGGTCAGAGGTTGGACCCGGTGGTCTCTATACCTGCTTCCAACTCTGATTCTGTGGTCTGGGGCTGTGTGAGGTGCTCCTGACTTGGTACCACTGGTCCTCTGCATGACTGGGCTCCCCAGAAGGATCCTCAGAAACCAGTGCTCTCAATAGTGCCCTTGAGTCAGTTAGCCCCGCTGCTTGCCTTCCCCAGCCCTATGTGTGAGAGTGCCCGTGTAGGACACACCCGAGCCTCTGCTCACCAGCTGCATGACCTGTCTGCATGCCAAGCATGCCTGTGCGTGGCTAGGTCTTGTCTGCTTTCCCTCTGTCTGCATGCTCTGAATGTCTGTGCCAAGTTTGCAACTTAAGGGGGTGGTTCCAGGCTGTACCCTGGACTGAGAAGCTCAGAACAGCTTCTGGCCAGGGGAATCCAGGGCTGGAGGCCATGGCCAGGCACAGCCACCCTCCTCCTTGAGACTCTTGTTCACTGGTGCAAAAAGCCATCTGTTGGGCACCCTCATCATGTTACTGCCATCACCATGCCCATCCTGCCTGCGGACCACGTCCCTGGCCCGCCTGACCCTGTGCCCTGGCCCAGCCCTCACGAGAAGCAGCCCCTCTTCCTGGGGCCCGGGCTGTACCTTGAGCACGGCCAAGGCCTGGGGGGTGGTCATCCACTTCCTCTTCCCTTCACCTTGGACCACAGCCTGGAGGGTAGAGGCAGTGATTCCAGAGAAGATGGTTGTATTACTCCCAGACTTACTAGCCCTCTGCCCTGCCCTAACCATGCTCTGAGGACCCTCACCCCAGAGCCTGGAATTCTCGGTACCCCAGCTTGTCTCTCTGGGGACATATGGGGAAGTGGGTCAGAAGCAAGCAGTGGTGGTCCCTAGGGACAAATGGGTTGTAGACCTGACCAGTCCTGGATCTGGTGCTAAGTCCCTGTGTGACCCTGGGCAGACAAGATTTGTCTGGACCTCAGTTTCCCAGTCTATAAAATGGGAGCTTGGTTGAGACTCTCACTAGGATATTGTGTTCCAGGTGGTCCCTGAGTACAGGGATTACTTCTAGCCTAAAGTGTGGGGTTGGGGGTGGCGAGCCAGGGCCCAGGGATGCCACTCTCCTATTTTTAGGCGTGGGCTGGCAAGACACAAGACAAGATGGGCTTCCTGGATGAGGGGCCCCTGCCCTTCTAGCCACCCTGGTGTCCTGCCTGGCCTATGAGTGTCTCTCTCCCTCCTCCTGCAGTGCGTCGTGTGGCCCCTCGTTTCTCCATCCCTCCCAGCAGCCAGGAGGTGATGCCAGGCGGCAGTGTGAACCTGACGTGTGTCGCAGTGGGTGCGCCCATGCCTTATGTCAAGTGGATGATGGGGGCTGAGGAGCTTACCAAGGAGGATGAGATGCCGGTTGGCCGCAACGTGCTGGAGCTCAGCAATGTTGTGCGCTCTGCTAACTACACCTGTGTGGCCATCTCCTCACTGGGCATGATCGAGGCCACAGCCCAGGTCACAGTGAAAGGTGAGTGCTACAGGTGCCGTGTGGCTGGTGCCCTGCCACCTCTTCCTGTGGGCAATACCTGTAGCAGGTGAATGTGAGCTGTCTGCTGTGGGCGCAGGCCAGGTTTGAGGCATCGTTACCCCCTTCCAGGCACCCTGGTTCTGGAGTCTTCCAGGCCCTTGGAAGGAGGGAGAAGTTTCTACTAGCATAGCCTTAATGAGAATAGTTAGCTTGTATCCACTTCCTGGGGGGGCAGCTATGCTAGTGAGCACAAAAAATTTATTTTGCTTCATTTTGGGATTACTCTGGGAGGTAGGTGCTTTTATTATCTCTGATTTACAAATGAGGGAATCAAGGCACAGAGATTACTATGATGTCATTTGCCCAGGGCTAAGCAGAGGAAATAACAGAACAAGGACTTGAACCTTGGTGGTCTGTATCCACAGTCCATCCCTCTAATTACTACATAATACCAGATAGAGATTGAGTAGTCTCCCAGCAAGAAGGATGCAATGAAATACTGGTGTGTGTGTGGGGGGTCCTCTCTCTCTGGAGCCCCCATGTATATAACACACATACAGCAGATTCCTCCCTGGTCTCCCTGCTTCCTTTCTTGACTACCTGTGATCTGTTCTCTATTCTACAACTTGAATGATTTTTTTTTTTCCAGTAATGGGAATTGAACCCAGGGGTATTCTACCCCCAAACTACACCCCCAGCCCTATTTTTTTATTCGTTATTTTGAAACAGGGTCTCACTAAGTTGCGGAGGGCCTCACTAAGTAACTGAGGCTGGCCTCAAACCTGCAAACCTTGTCTCAGCCTCCCAAGTACTGAGATTACAAGCGTGCGCCACCACACCCGGCTTGAATCATCTTTGGTTTTTGGGGATTTTTGGTTTTTTGTATGTGTGGTACTGGGGATGGAACCCAGGAGCCTTCTACCTCTAGGCTACACCCCCGCCCCAGACCTATTTTATATTTTATTTTGAAACAGGTTCTCACTAAGTTGTGGAGGGCCTCACTAAGTAGCTGAGGCTGTCCACAAACCTGCCATCCTCCTGTCTCAGCCTCCCAAGTACTAGGATTACAAGCGTGCGCCACCACGCCTGGCTTGAATGATCTTTTTTTTTTTTTTTTTTTTTCGGTACTAGGGATTGAACTCAGGGGCATTCTACCTCCGAGCTATAACCCTAGTCCTATTTTTTATTCTTTATTTTGAAACCAAGTCTCACTAAGTTGCGGAGTGCCTCACTAGGTAGCTGAGGCTGGCCGCGAACCCGGATCCTCCGGTCTCAGCCTCCCGAATGCTGGGATTACAAGCGTGCGCCACCACGCCCGGCTTGAATGATCTTTTTAAAGATATAAACCAGTATCATGTCATACCCCCCCCCCTCTCTTTTTGTCCTGCGGTGCTGGGGATTGGACCCAGATTCTTGCTTTGCTAAGCAAGTGCTCTATCACTGAGCTACGCTCCCAGTCCCATGTCATTCCCTTTTAAGAAAGAAAGACACAGCTTTCAGTAGCTCCTATTACTCTTAGGATAGAGGTCAGGATTCCCCAGGGCCCACTGGCTGCAACATCAGCATTACCAGCTGCACAGACACACTGTGCTCAGCTGCCTCACTCCCTACCTGGCCCTTTCTGTCTCTGGCCCCGTCTTCCACATAGGTCTCAGCCCTGTGAGGTTTTCCCTCCCTCTTCACCCCGTCTAAGGAGAGTCCATGGATTCCTCTGAATCTCAGCACCCTCTTCCTGCTGTCCTTGTACATGATAATTATCAGCTCATTTGCTGATTTCCTCTCATTTGAGTATAAAATCCATGTGAGTAGGAATGTGACTCTTCAGCATTGTAGCCACACTGCAGTGCCTGGCACTTAGTGGGTACTCCGTAATGATTCATTGAGTGATTGTGGAACTGGGACTTCTCCATCTTTGGTTTGAAGCAAGCATGGGGACCAGTAACCCCATCACTTTAAACTCCAGGGCCAGTTCTTTAGGATCTCCCCCCACTTCTGTCATACATACTTGCCCCCAGGTGGGTGCAGGTGAACTGCAAAGGCAAATTTCTGCTACCTAGTCTGGGTGCTTTGAGGCCACATCACCTCTGGGTCTGTTCATTAGGTGAGTTGTGTGGGCCATTGTGAGACTCCAGAGAGTGTGAGTCCCAGGCGTAACCTTTTACATAACAAATGACCCAAGGTCCCCTGGGAGTGCCAATGCCTGGCTGCTGTCCTCCCCAGGTACCCTGAGAAGTCACCATGAGCTTTTCAGGTCATTCTTCAAGGTGGACTTTGGGTGTCGGTTACTCTGGTGGCTGCGCCAGGTGCTCTTTGATGATGCCTGAGGGTAGGATTGGTTCCTGGGGTCATAACCTCAGGTAGCCTTAGTCTTCCACTTTGTCCCCAGCTCTGCCAAAGCCTCCAATTGATCTTGTGGTGACAGAGACGACTGCCACCAGTGTCACCCTGACCTGGGACTCTGGGAACTCAGAGCCTGTATCCTACTATGGTATCCAGTATCGTGCAGCGGGCACAGAAGGCCCCTTCCAGGAGGTGGATGGTGTGGCCACCACCCGCTACAGCATCGGCGGCCTCAGCCCTTTCTCAGAATACGCATTCCGCGTACTGGCAGTGAACAGCATCGGCCGAGGGCCGCCCAGTGAGGCTGTGCGGGCGCGCACAGGCGAGCAGGCACCCTCCAGCCCTCCACGCCGCGTGCAGGCCCGCATGCTGAGTGCCAGCACCATGCTGGTGCAGTGGGAGCCTCCCGAGGAGCCTAATGGCCTGGTGCGGGGATACCGTGTCTATTATACTCCGGACTCCCGCCGTCCCCTTAGCGCCTGGCACAAACACAACACGGACGCTGGACTCCTCACCACTGTGGGCAGCCTGCTGCCTGGCATCACCTACAGCCTGCGCGTGCTTGCCTTTACTGCCGTGGGCGACGGCCCACCCAGCCCCACCATCCAGGTCAAGACGCAGCAGGGAGGTAGGTAGAGCACATCTGCTGGCTGGACAGGCTTCACAGAGCCCCTTCTCCCCCAGGCTGCAAGGAGGATGGGGGAATGGGAGTGAGGCTTCCTTTCCCTGCCCAACCCCGTCATTGGTGGGGTGTGTGGCAGGGCTGATGGTGCTGGGGTGGGTGTTGCAGTACCTGCACAGCCCGCCGACTTCCAGGCAGAGGCCGAGTCAGACACCAGGATCCAGCTCTCGTGGCTGCTGCCCCCGCAGGAGCGAATCATCAAGTATGAGCTGGTGTACTGGGCAGCAGAGGACGAAGACCAGCAGGTTAGCCGGGAGGTTAGGCAGGGAGGGAGGAAGGGCTTCCTGGTCCTGGAATCTGATGGGTGCACACAGCCTTTAGGGCTTCTTGTTGGAGCTTTGTGACTTACGTGGCCTCTATGGTTCTGAAGTCTTTGCTACCCCTGTGCTTTGGGTGTGCACTTGGGTTTCCTGTACCCTGACTCGCATAACATTAGCCCAGCCCTGAAGCTTCCTTGGGGTCATGTGTCCCTGCTGTGGCCCATGTGGTTTGTGAGGGGCCTGTAGCACAGGCTGGGCCATGCATTTCTCATGGGGTCCACTGGACCCAGTGGTGTGGAAGCAGTCCTAGAGCCACGGTGGGTCTGCAGAGTGAAACCTGGGTGGGAACTGGCCTCTGGCCTTTGAGAGCAGAACAGTCAGTGAGTGTTCCCTACTCTTTCAGCACAAGATGACCTTCGACCCCACCTCCTCCTACACTCTAGAGGACCTGAAGCCCGACACACTGTACCGCTTCCAGCTGGCCGCCCGCTCAGATATGGGAGTGGGCGTCTTCACCCCCACCATAGAGGCCCGCACAGCGCAGTCCAGTAAGTGTCTCCTGAGGCCACTACCTGTTACCTCTGGGCTGGGACGGACACACACACACACACACACACACACACACACACACACCCCACACACCCTTTCCCCTCAGCCAGATGGGTGGTCAGGTCTGTAACTCCAGTCTGGGCTCTGAGTCTGGACCCCAAGAAAGGGACAGGTAAGTGCCCTTAGTCTGTGTCCAGGCGGCAACTGCCCTCCCTGCCCAGCCTTTTGACTCTCCCTTCTCCCACTCCCTCAGCCTGCCCAGGTAAGTTCTGTGTCTGTGACTCATCTCTGTCCTCCATTCCCCTCATGGGTCACACGGCTTGGTGGGCCCCCATGTCCTGGACCTGCTTTGGCGGCTGTGTTCCCTCCCCATGGCCCCACATCTCATTCCTTCCATCACCTACATCTCCTTTCTCATACCCCCACCATAAGAATTACCTGTGAGTCATGTAGTATCTCTGAGCCACTGCTTTTGGGGTCAGGTCTGTGAGATTGTGATTGTGTGACAGTGTGTGCTCCATGTCTGCATGTGGGACCATGTCATTTGCGTGACAACTGTGTAGCAGTCTGTGTGAGACTCTGGCAATGTCACTGTATATGTGGTACCAATCTTTGAGCATGTGTGACCACACATCTGTGATCATGCATCCACACTGGACCACTGTCTCTGAGGCTCTCTATTTGATAACATGGCTGGGTGGCACCATGGGACTGGATGGCATCCACATTTGACAACTATAAACATGACAATTGTCTATGGGACTGTGTGCCCATTGGTGGATGACATCCAGGCTCTGTGTGACCTTGTGTTCATGGATTTGTTCTAGAAGCATGTGTGATGCTGCTGGGGGCCAGGCCCCATACACAGTGCAGGGTTGGCCCCTTGACCAGAGGACACAGCCTCTGCTTGTGGGGACCCTACAGTTGAGTGGGGCAGATAGAGAGTATGCCTTTAATTATGTCCACGTCAAGTGGGATGGAGGAGACAAACAGTGGAGGCGTGATGTACAGAAACCACCTCTAGTGAGGGGTCAGAGAGAGCTGGCTTGGGGAGGTGACACTTCACTGAGACCTAAAAGAAGGGTCTCGGGAACCAGCTGGGTAAAGGAGCTGGAGCAGGGGACATGGCGGCCTTGGGCAGGGAGTCTGCAGGCCCACAGGCCAAGAGGCTAGGAGAGCACATCATCAGAGGTGAGTAGCTGGCCAGCGAGTGTGGCGCTGCTCACCTGTTATCCCAGTACCTGTGATGTTTAGACAGGAGTATCACAGGTTCAAGGCCAGCCTGAACCATTTATCAAGACCCTGTTTCAAAAGAGAAAGGGCTGAGGGTATAGCTAGAAGTAGAATGCCCCTGGGTTCGATCCCTAGTACCAAAAAAAAAAGGAGAAGCAGGCCAGAGCAGCCACCAGAACCTTAGCATTTCAGGGCCTAGTGCCAGAGGGCAGACTCTGACTCAGAGAATGGACAGGACTGACCGAGAGGAAGCAGGAGGCTACTTACTTAGGCTTGGCAGTAGTCTAGGCAAAGGATGGTTGCTCAGACAAGTTGGATTTGAAAGTTCTCTGGGAGGCCAGCTGGCCAGGATTTGGTAGTGATCTGGGAATGGGGCCTGAGAGAGAGGGAAGCAGAGATATGTCTTGTTGCTCGTGTGTGAGGCCCAACAGGAGAGTGCAACTCTCAGATAGGAAGTGAACGGAAGCAAGTATGAAGAGTGTGCCTGGTTCAAACACCCAAGTCCAAGGTGCTCTGTGCCCTCCAAGTGGGAATGTGTGGCAGGGCCCGGGCTGGAGGATGAGAGGAAACCTAGGAGCAGGAAGTATCATGGAGGTTGGAAGAAAAGGAAGTTATATTTTTTTGATTTTTTTTTTTTTTAATGGTACTGGGGACTGAACTCAGGGGCATTCTTCCTCCAAGCTATACCCTCAGCCCTTTTATATTTTGGTTTGAAATAGGGTCTCTCTAGGTTGCTAAGAGTCTTGCTTTGTTGCAAGAGACTGTTAGTGAACCTGCAATCCTCCTGTCTCAGCCTCCCAAATACTGGGATTACAGGTGTGTGCCACCATGTCCTGCTTGAACAGGCAGTTTTGAGAGGTAGATCAGCAGCTGTTGTGGAGTAGTCAGGAGACGAGGAGCATGGGCCTTCTTCTGGAGCAGGCAGGGTGTGGATGAGGGTTATGGTGGCAGGGATTGTGTGGGAGTAAGGAAGTAGGGCAGCAAGCTCAGCTGTTGTCAAGAAACTCAGCTGTGAGGGTGACAGTGGTAGCTGGAAGGGGCACTGAGGGTGGGGCTTTTTTGTTTTATTTTTGTTTTCTGGTGGTAGTGATGGTGGTGGTACTGGGGATCAAACCCAGGCACATTCTACCTCTGAGCTATACTCCCAACTCTTTTTATTTTGAAACAAGGTCTCACTAAGTTACTGCATGCTAGTCTTGAACCTGTGATCCTCGTGTCTCAGCCTCTCAGGTACTAAGATTACAGGCATGCGCCACTGTGCCTGAAAGAGGATGGGGTTTTCTGTTGCGGGGGTGGGGGATTCTCCGGGGCACTCTGCCTCTGAGCTACACCCCCAGCCCTATTTTTTTTTTAAATTTTTTATTAGGAAACAGAGTCTCACTAAGTCCAAGGTTTCCGCTAAGTTGCTGAGGCTGCCCATGAACCTGTGATCCTCTTGTCTCAGCCTCCCAAGTACTGGGATTATAGGCATGTACCACCACACCCTGTTGGGGTTTTCTTTGGGATGGGAAAATTTTCAAGCATACTTAAATGCTACTGAGAGAGAGTCAGTAGAACAAAATAAGCATGAAGGGGGAGTGAAGCAGGGTGATAGAGTTTTGCCTTGAGTAGGACAGCATAATTCCCTATTCTGTTGTTGTTGTTGTTGTTATTGTACTGGGGGTTGAACCCAGGGGTATTCTACCTCTAAGCTACACCCCTCCCCCGGCCATATTATTTTTGAAACAGAGTATCACTAGGTTGTTAAGAGTCTCATTACTTGCTGAGACTGTCCTTGAACCTGCTATCCTCCTGTCTCAACCTCCCAAGTACTGGGACTACAGGCATGTGCCACCATACCTGGCACGACTCCCTATTCTTGTGAGAGAACCAGTGCAAATGCCAGGAAGGTAGGTGGGTTTAGTAGCAGGAAATGGAGGGAAATCATGGTTTTTCTCTGTAAAATAGGAGACAGGGTCATGTGCTGGGAGGCAAAAGAAGCTGGAGGTTGGTGAGTAGAGGAGGTCAGTTGTATCTCATGAAAAGTGACGAGTGGGCTGGATAGAGAATGGACACATGCAGGTATAGCTTCCCTGGAGAGGTGGCTTTTTTTTTTTTCAACCTACCCCAGTGCTGCCTCAGAGAAGGCAGAGAATTGGCACTCATTCAGTGTGGAATAGGTCAGGCACAGAGATGGAAAGATGAGGAGGTGAGAGAGTTTGGGATACTGGTGAGATGGTGGGCCTTGGAGTTGAAACTGAATACCAAGGGCAGTAAGGATGGGAGTGATAGGATGGTGGTCCCAAGTCGTAGTGTTGGCAGCCCCAACCAGCTGAGCTGGTATAAGAGGTAGTTTGCAGGGGAAGGTGGGAGGCCAGTTTTGGAGGTAGGGTCATTCCCAGCAGTGGCAGTGTACAGGGCATGGCTATGTCTATGCAGGGGGGAGGAAAGCCCTAGAGGTGAGGGGCTCTGGGGCCAGTTAATGGAGGAGCTGCTGAAGTCACCGGGCAGGGGGTGGTGGCAGAACTTGAGATGGAGAGGAAGCCCCTGCACTGGCGGCAGTGTCCTCAGTAGGCAAAGAGTTTGGGAATGTAACTTGGCACAAAGAGGGCATACTCCTGTCTCCTGACCCCCAGGAACCTCTGTTGGGTACTTTTCCTCCAAACCCCAAAGGCCACTGGCCTTCATGTCTAGCCACCAGTCTCCATGGTTACCTGTGGCACAGGGACAGAGATCCTGTCAAGGATCAGGACAGCCTTACCCCAAAAAAGAGTCCTTTGGGCCACTTGTCCTCAGAAGAGAGGTGCTATATTCTTCGTATCCTGATTGTTGTGTATCTGATATTGCGTATGTTTTGTATGAGATGACATGTACAAGACAGACGCTGTTAGAACTCCGTGTGTGTGTGTGTGTATGTGTGTGTGTGTGTGTGTGTGTAGAGAGAGAGGAGAGAGCCCATAGTCATAGTTCAGAGGAGTCAGGCTGTCCCTGCGTGACTGGTGGCAGCCTGCCTAGAGGGAACCCATGATGACCATTTCAGCACTTGGGGTAGCCTACGGGGTGAGTCTCCAGTCCACTGTGACTTGGTCACCATACCTG
Source organism: Graphiurus murinus (assembly GCA_004027655.1). Taxonomy (NCBI): domain Eukaryota; kingdom Metazoa; phylum Chordata; class Mammalia; order Rodentia; family Gliridae; genus Graphiurus; species Graphiurus murinus. The sequence continues at coordinate 14,013 of PVLC010012938.1, forward strand.
TGATCCCCACCCTCCATCTGCCTGCTTTCCCCCCATTTGTCTTCCCCAGCCCCCTCCGCCCCTCCCCAGAAGGTGACATGTGTGAGCACGGGTTCCACTACGGTCCGGGTAAGTTGGGTCCCGCCACCGGCCGACAGCCGCAACGGGATTATCACCCAGTACTCCGTGGCTTATGAGGCGGTGGACGGCGAGGACCGAGGGCGGCATGTGGTGGATGGCATCAGCCGTGAGCATTCCAGCTGGGACCTGGTGGGCCTGGAGAAGTGGACCGAGTACCGGGTGTGGGTGCGGGCACACACAGACGTGGGCCCTGGCCCTGAGAGCAGCCCGGTGCTGGTGCGCACCGACGAGGACGGTAGGCAGCGGTGGCAGGAGGAGGGGCGGGGTGGGGCACACTACCTCGGACACCACCCACCAAGCACCCAGGGCCTTTCCTCTGCAAGCTCAGGCAGGCCCATTTTTTGGTGTGAACTTAATTGGTCCTCACTGGAGAGATGATGGGGCAGCCAAGGCCTTAAAAGGCTAAGGCAGGAGAAGCAGCCCCCACTAAGATTTGAGAGGTCAAGACTGAGAAGATTGGTGCAAAAGACTCAAAAGTAACCAACAGAACTCCACCTCAAGTGGACATTGGCGTAATATGGGGGCCCAGGAAGACTTGGGCTAGGATGTACCAACTCTCAGGTGGTTAAAGGCCTGGTGTCTCACCTCCACCTGTAATCCCTCCCCTGTCCTCCCCCCCAAATAAGGTGGCTCTCCCAAAAGGGTTGGCAGGGCTGGTCCTGGGCTCTTCCCTGTAGCAAGCAGAAGATTCCTCACCAGGACAGACAGTCCAAGGAAACTACATCAGGGCCTTTCCTGGGGGTGCAGAGGCAAGGCCCTAGAGTTTACTGTACCCATCTGAGCCAGGGTCAGTTCACTAGGCCTGACTTCCTTCTCTACCTGGCCCCCAGTGCCCAGCGGGCCACCGAGGAAGGTGGAGGTAGAGCCGCTGAACTCCACTGCCGTGCATGTCTCCTGGAAGCTGCCTGTCCCCAGCAAGCAACATGGCCAGATTCGAGGCTACCAGGTCACCTACGTGCGGCTAGAGAATGGCGAGCCCCGAGGCCCACCTGTCATCCAGGACGTCATGCTGGCCGAGGCCCAGGTGTGCCATTGAGTGGTGGTGGGTGGAAGGGTGAACAGAGACCTCCACGCACTACTTTCTCTTTGGAGGCCAGATATACTCCACTCCCCTTCTTGCTCACAGAGGTGCTCTGATTATACCAGAGATGCCCTGCTGTAGCCATGGTGGAGGCACTAGGATCAAGAAGCAAGGGCTGGTTGCCAAGTATACTCCCTTTTCTGTACTGGGACTGCCCAAGCTGTGCCAGGCCAGGTCCTGCCAGCCCCATCTGGCCTGGTAGCAGTCCCAGCCTGGCAGGAGTCTCAATGGACTGGCCAACAGCACTCACAGTGAGGGGCTGTCTCCACAGACCCCGGGCTGCAGCCTTTGCAGTGTGCAGGAAGCACATTCAGTGTGGTGGTTGGACCCGGCCTTCTAGATGCACTTTCCTCCCAGGCAATACTTTGCTAGGCATCTCCTCCCACAGCCAGAGGTAGCAAGAGACTCCTAGACTCTTTCCCCACCCACTTTGGCCAGTGGCCGCATGGCAGAGCTCTGTGAATGGCCACACTGAGTGTTCTTGACCCTCGGCCCCTTATTTCTATCTTAAGGGGTAGGCCTGCCAGCCAGCCTCACACTTCCTACTATGAGCTTCTGTCCTACTGAGAGTGATGGTTCTGCCCATGAGCTTGGGGTGAGGTCCCTGGGGTATTCTGAGCACTGATTTGCTATTAAGATGAAGAATATGGAGCACCAAGAGGTTTTGTGAATAGCCAGAATTGTCCAGCAAGTAGGCAGCTGAAGTTGGATAAGAAGGCAGGTCTTTGGACCACTGGGAAAGGGCTGTGATTGCTCTTGTGAGCCCCTTCTCAAAGTATTGTGCTCAGGAGTCAAACACCGCCAGGCCTAGTGATGCATGCCTGTAATCCCGACTAGTCAGGAGGCTGAAGCAGAAGGATCCCAAGTTTGAGGCCAGTCCCAGCAACCTAGCGAGGCCCTATCTCAAAATAAAAACGGCTGGGGATGTAGCTCAGTAGTAGAACATTCACCTAGCATGCTCAAGGCCCTGAGTTCAATTACCAGTACTGGGTGGGGGAAGTCAAAGTATCTGATGTATTATTACCATCCAGAATCAGGGCCAGTGCTGAGCCAGTCCCAGGGGAAGAGCCTGGATTCCCTCCTGACTAGCGTTTCACCTCTCCTTGGGCTAGAAGCAAGGGTACATGCATGTACCCCATCTTCTATGGGCTTTGCTGAGGGATGGGCTCATCCCCACAGACAGACAGGAGCCTTCACACCTCTGGCTGGGCTCATTTCTCAGAAGCAAAATTCCTTTCTGCCCAGAGAGTGCCCTCTTCCTCTCAGCCTGTCCTGTGCCAAGGGACCAGAGTGGTTGGAGCGTGTAGCCGCCTGCATTCCTGGGGCAGGTTGAGGGCTTCTCACTGAGTCTCAGCGGACACACCCACCCAGAAACATCTCGAGAATGGGCTCCCTCCAGCCCCTCCCACCCTAAAGACCAGTGCCACAGCTGCCACCACTGGGGTTCCAGGGAAGCCACTTTGGATGCCCCCTTGTGGTCCCAAAGAGTTTGGAAGGAAGCTGAGCCAAAGATGAGGGACCCTGCCCTCTAAGCTTCATGTACTTGATGGGGAGTACACCCGAGCCTGGGCTCTAGGGAGGCCACTAAAGATAGAGGGCCTGCCCTCGCAGCCCCCTGGGGACTGGGTCATTTTGCTCCACAGCAGTAGGAGAACAGATGGGTCCCCAGCCTGGCCACAGGGCCCAGCTGTCCCAGCACTTTCCTGTCAAGGACACCACAGCCTTTCGTTCTCTACCCAACAGCACCATCTGCTCAGCCCAGGGCCCCATCAGTTCATAAAGTCCCATGTGGTCTGTGCCTACCACCCCTACATATACAAACCCATCTCCTTCTGTGTTGGCTCTGTGTCTCTGTGTCAGGTGTATTGCTATTTTTTCTGTAAAAATTCCTGAGCCAGGCATAGTGGTACAGGCTTGTAGTCCCAATACAAGCCTGGGAGGCTGAGACAGGAGGATTGCAGTTTTGCGGCCAGCCTCAGCTACTTAGTGAGGCCCTGATTCAAAATAAAGAATAAAAAATAGGATGGACTGGGGTTGTAGCTCAGAGGTAGAAAGCTCCTAGGTTCTATCCCCAGTTTCCAGTAGCAAAAAAAAAAAAAGCCCTTTTTTTGTGCTGGGAGTTAAACCCAGGGCCTTGAGAACGGTAAGCAAGAGCTCTGCTGCTGAGCTACATCCCCTGGCCACGCTTGTTGCTTTTTCTGAAGGTGTGTGACTCCATTTGTCTCTGTCTCCTTTTGTCCCTCCCCCATGGTCTTTCTCCTTACTGCTGGTTTTCTCAGCTCAGCCTCTTCTCTCTTCTCTCCTTCCTCCCTCCCCCTGCCACTCCTCCACCCCTTTCTTTGCCTCTCCCTCCCAGTTTGTTTGGCCCTCTCTGTCTTATCCTTCTCTCTCACTCTGCCTCTGACACACCATGACACACACAAGAGGTACTGCGTGAGAACCCCATGCCTAGGCCAAACAGCCCAGATTGCTCCCCAAGTGAGGAAACTCAAACAGATTTAGGCCCAACCCCCCCTACAAAGTGGCCATGGCTATCAGGGACCTATTTAGTGTCTTCTCATATTCTGTTCCAAAGACTTTGCAACAGAGTTTGCCAGCTCAGGAGGTCCATAAGCCACTCCAGTGGGGTCAGTGGACAAAGGCTAGGCCATCTCTGTGAGGTATTCAGGCTGGAGGACCCCATGGTAGCTCTAGTCTGGTGAAACCGTGGACTTTCTTCTTCTAGAGCCAGCCAGCCCCTAGCCCTCCAGAGACACAGAGCCTTGGAATAGAGGCCTTAGTCCCTAACCCACCACCTCCCCTGTGCACCAGCGGTCTAAAGAATTTACCAAGAAATAGCAACACTTCCAGCCCTGAAAGCGGCCTTCCTGCCACGTCCCTCCCAGGAGGGAACAGTGGTCTATGGGAGTCCCATGTCTATGGGACAAGGCTCAGCCTCTGATCTGGGTCCTCATACCTTCATAATCTTTCTGGATGCTGGGCATTGTGGTGCACGCCTGTAATCCTAGTACTTGGGAGGCTGAGACAGGAGGATCACAGGTTTGAAAACAACTTCAGCAAGTATTGAGAGACTCATCCCTAGCAAGACCCTGTTTCAAAATAAAATTAAAATAGGGCTAGGGATATAGCTTAGAGGAAGAATGCCCCTGGGTTTAATCCCCAATACCATACACAAAATAATAATAATCATCTTGCTGGCCAGATGATTATTACCTTCCTTTGGCCCATCCCAGACATGGTATACTGGGGATTGAACTCAGGGGCATTCTACCTCCGAGCTATACCCTCAGCCCTATTTTTTATTCTTTATTTTGAAACAGGGTCTCACTAAGTTGCGGAGGGCCTCACTAGGTAACTGAGGCTGGCCGCAAACCCAGATCCTCCGGTCTCAGCCTCTCAAATGCTGGGATTACAAGTTTGCGCCACCATGCCCAGCTCCAACTGGGATACTTTTGAGAGTGGAGGGAGACTGAATAATTCTACCAAGACAAGCATATGCTGGCACTGTCCCCACGCAAGCCAGCGTGTGTGGTCACCCCACTCACTCCCGAGTGTCTTCCTTTTACTCCGCCTGAGCTCCAGAACCTACCCCACATCTGGTAACCTCTCCTGTAGAACACCTCCATCTGGAGTCCTGTGATCCTTGAGTTTAGTTTACCCTCTCCCTTTAGGCTGTCTGCCCTCCTCTGGCCTGGCAGGGACTTGAATCTTTAGAGGGGGAGTTGTCCTGAGCTGCATCCCCAGTGGGCACATCAGAGGCCCAAGCATTCAATCCATCCTCCATGAGCCAAGGTCCTTCACCATCCTATCTCCCTTTCTCTCCCTGTCCCGCGGTCAGTGGCGGCCAGAGGAGTCCGAGGACTATGTAAGTAACAGGTGTGCGAGCGTGGGCAAGACTGGGTCAGGCTGGGCTCGTGGGACACTCCCCCTCTCCCGTCTCTCCTCTCAGCCTGTGTTGCCAAGATCCACAGGGCACCAGCCACATCTGGAGAAAATTGGCATTTAGACTCGAGCACCAAGCTGAGCAGCGATTGGCGTTTTCTCTAATCCTTACTTCTTGCCTGTCGAGCAGCAATTTGAAGCCAATGTTCATGATCGACCAGGGCCTGGCCCCTGCTCCGGCCAGACAGGGATGGAGTTAAATCCAATCCTGATCATTAGGCTTTATTGATCCCCAGAGTGAAAAATCACCTGTTCAGGGCCCAGGCTGGGAGAGGAGTCTAGGGATCCAGGTCCGGCATTGGTGCTGCTGAAACCTCAGCCCTGGGATACCCTCCAGCTGGGGTAGGAGGGGGACCTGCAGGGGTAGTGGCAGCTGCAGTGACCCCCTAACCTGAGGCTCAGCTGGAGGGATGCCAGGGTTGGTGGTGATAGCCCTGTTCCCACTGCACGGTGGTCCTCTCCCTTCTTCCCACTCTACTCTCTGTGTGGCGTGGCTTGGTCCCCTGTGGTGTTTCTCCGCATGTCCCAAAATTATACCTTTGCTGGAGATGGGTGTACGGGTGGGATCTGCCCAAAATGGGAGTACATGCTCTGACTAATTTCTCAGGCATCTCTGGGAACAGACCGGAAGTGGTTCCCCAGGTATAGGGGTTCCTTGCCTTTCTCCTGTCACCCATCTTCTCACCCCCCATCTCAGGAGATACTTTACAGCATGGATGTTCATTGTTCTGGTTTTTTGTTCGTTTGTCTAGTATATGTGCTGCCAAAGCAAGCATAGGACATGGGTGTTTAGAGTCAGTGTAATCTGGATGGGCTCAGCTGTGGTCCTCACCTATAGGGTAGTGCCTCATCCCACCCCTCCACCCTGCTCTGGTGTGTGTGTGTGTGTGTGTGTGTGTGTGTGTGTGTGTGTGTGTGTTTTCTCATTAGTATCCACCCTATAGGGCAGTGCCTCATCCACCCCTCCACCCTGCTCTGGTGTGTGTGTGTGTGTGTGTGTGTGTGTGTGTGTGTGTGTGTGTGTGTGTGTGTGTGTGTTTTCTCATTAGTATCCACAAGTGGCCCTGTACCTGCTTATGCAGGGAGATCTGTAGTCTGTGTGCGCCAGGAGCCATGTAAGGCACTGGGTGTGTACAAAGCTCTTGTACATGTGTGCAGGGACCCAGGAGGTGTCATTCACAGCACAATAGAGTGAAGGAAATAGTGTGGCCCTTTGTTCTTGTCTGAAAGGAGGAATGAACTGTCTGCTCCAGGGCTGCAGCTCCAGGGATGGGTGGGTCCTCCAGCCCACATCCCACATGGCTGCCCTGCCTCCAGCAGAATCCAGGCTTGCACAGCCCTACCTCCTCCCAAGACCTCTCTGGCCATGTGTGCCCAGGGGCTTCCTGTGGGCCAGGGTCCTGAGGTGGCTGATACAGCCTGGCCTCTTCCTGCATTCGGTGATGGGAGTGGCCCCTCCTCCTCCCTCAGGAAACCACCATCAGCGGCCTCACCCCAGAGACCACCTATTCTGTCACTGTCGCTGCCTACACCACCAAAGGGGATGGTGCCCGGAGCAAGCCCAAAATTGTTACAACAACGGGGGCAGGTGAGTGAGGGTCAGGGACAGAGCTGAGGGTGGGCAGTGGAGAGGGCAGCACCAGAGCCCAGTACGTGGTTGTTCAGTCCCAGGCCGGCCCACCATGATGGTCAGCACCACAGCCATGAACACGGCGCTTCTTCAGTGGCACCCACCCAAGGAGCTGCCTGGTGAGCTGCTGGGCTACCGGTTACAGTACTGCCGGGCCGATGAGGCAAGGCCCAACACCATAGATTTTGGCAAGGACGACCAGCACTTTACAGTCACCGGTCTGCACAAAGGGGCTACCTACATCTTCCGGCTGGCTGCCAAGAACCGGGCCGGCCCAGGCGAGGAGTTCGAGAAGGAGATCACGACCCCTGAGGATGTGCCCAGCGGCTTCCCCCAGAACTTGCAAGTCACAGGACTGACCACGTCTACCACAGAATTGGCCTGGGACCCACCAGTGCTAGCAGAGCGGAACGGGCACATCATCAACTATACCGTGGTGTACCGTGACATCAACAGCCAGCAGGAGCTGCATAACACCACTGCTGATACCCATCTTACACTCTCTGTCCTCAAGCCAGACACCACTTACGACATCAAGGTCCGTGCACATACCAGCAAAGGCGCCGGCCCACTCAGCCCCAGTATCCAGTCCCGGACCATGCCCGTGGAGCAAGGTGTGTGCTGTGGGCCTGGCAGCGCCTGCCCAAGTGTGGCTGTGCCTGGGGACCTCTGCTCTCTTTGACTCACTGACCTCTGGCAACTGATCCACCAGCCTCTGCTGTGTGACCCCTCAATCTCTCATGACTATGACCACTAACCTAGTGAACGGGCACCATGTTTTTAGGTGTGTGACCCCTGACCTCTGCTTCCTTGACCTACTGACCTCTGCTGCGTGACCTTTCAGTCTCCTGACTCTGACCCACTAATCTCTTTTGATTGCATCACCATTCTCTGGGGTGCAGCCTCCTGATCTTTGGTGACACTAATCCCTTTGGGGCCATGACCCAGTGACCTCTACTGAACATGCTGTGCCAGGCCCTGGTATATGGCCACATGTTTCTCATGACCACGACCCACTGACCTGGTGTCTGTGAGCTCAAGCTTTACCGACGCTCTCCTGGAGATTCTCGCCACAGGTGCTGTGGCCTCTGCTGTCCTGTCCAGGGCTCGCTGTGGAAGAGCTTGGGCTGAGTGTTGGACTCTGCAATTTGAAGCTGGCTGGGAGTTGGGGTGTTGGGTTCTCTACAGTCATTTCTAAACCCCCTGTTTCCTGACCAGTGTCTCGACCACCCCACCCCAGATAGCCAGCCAGAGCTGACGTCCATCCTTGTGCCTCCACAGTGTTTGCCAAGAATTTCCGAGTGGCTGCTGCAATGAAGACATCTGTGCTGCTCAGCTGGGAGGTCCCTGACTCCTACAAGTCAGCCGTACCATTCAAGGTAGGTGAGGAACCTGGCCAGCCCTGACTGCCACACACACGGGCCTGCTGTGTCTGCAAACAGAGTTCTGGTTGTGTGTGTGTGCTGTGCCCTGCAGGCCCATGGTGGGGAACATCACCCAGAGGCACTGCCATCATCCCCTTCTGGTCCCCTGCAGATTCTGTACAATGGGCAGAGTGTGGAAGTGGACGGGCACTCGATGCGGAAGCTGATCGCAGACCTGCAGCCCAACACTGAGTACTCGTTTGTGCTGATGAACCGTGGCAGCAGTGCGGGGGGCCTGCAGCACCTTGTGTCCATCCGTACCGCCCCCGACCTCCTGCCACACAAGCCGCTGCCTGCCTCTGCCTACATAGAGGATGGCCGCTTTGTTCTCTCCATGCCCCATGTGCAGGACCCTTCTCTGGTCAGGTGGGCAGATACGGCCGGGGGAGGGACAGGGCGAAGCTGCAGGGCACTGGCGATGGCGTCCTGACTCCTGCTCTGCCCACCCAGGTGGTTCTACATTGTGGTGGTGCCCATCGACCGCGTGGGCGGGAGCATGCTGGCACCAAGATGGAGCACACCTGAGGAGCTGGAGCTGGATGAGGTACCTGGGGGGGGATCAGCACCAATGACAGCCCTTCACAGTGTGTGGCAGTGCCTGCCTTGCCTGGAGTGTTACCCAGATCCCCTGCCCTGGTTGAAGTCATTCCTGGCTGCTCTGGCTGGCAGTCTGCCCACTCCCTAGAGAGAACAGCCCCAAGAGTCAGAGAACTCCTAGAGGGATACAGAGAATTCCCAAGAGGCGTTCAGTGAGAATCCCCTATGATGGGAAGCAGTGGAGTTGTGTCTGCAACTGTAGAGTCCCAAGCCCTATGGACTTTGGAGTCCTATGAATATGGAGACCACAGAGGGGCTGGAATGAACCTTAAGCCTGTGCTGTCCTGGAATGTGTGAAGTCTTCTGTCCTCTCCTCATAGTCTGTGGAAATTGCCTCTCTGGTTAGGATGAGATTACCCCTAAGGCCTCTTCCTATGGGCTGGTAGGAGGTGTGGCATTATTCTGTAAGGGGAGTGGGCCGGCCAGGCTTGGGTCCCTTAGACTGAAGATGAGCCTCAGTCTCAGCAGAGGGAGCTGATGTCCCAGACACAGGGACAGCATCCAGGATGCCCCTTGTGACTCTACTCTGTTCTCCCAGCTTCTAGAGGCCATTGAGCAGGGTGGTGAGGAGCGGCGGCGGCGGCGGCAGGCAGAGCGGTTGAAGCCATATGTGGCAGCTCAGGTGGACATACTCCCTGAGACCTTTACCCTGGGGGACAAGAAGAGCTACCGGGGCTTCTACAACCGACCCCTCTCTCCAGACCTGAGTTACCAGTGCTTCGTGCTTGCCTCCCTGAAGGAACCCGTGGACCAGGTCTGCCTGAGCCAGCTTGACTCTCAGCACCCCAAGACCCCGGGCCTGACTCAAAACTAGGATAGTCATAAATACCAGAAACCACAGGTCTGCTTCGGCCCTGGGACCCTAAGATTGCTGGGCTGGGGCAGCCCCTGAGACCAAAGACCTGTACTTGATGTCCCAGGACACTAGGTCCTAAGATCCAGAAGGCCAGATCTAATTAGGCCCCAGGGACCCAATCCTGCTACCATCCTCGGATCAGCTTGTTAGGGTTTAGGAAACCAGGCCAGGTCAGCCTGATGTAACCTAGGCCCAGAGCCCTCTCCACAGGTTTGATAGGCAGAGGGTGGGAGGTCTCACACTGAGCTCACAGCCTGTGCTCTTCCTCTGCTGGGCCACAGAAGCGCTATGCCTCCAGCCCCTACTCAGACGAGATCGTGGTCCAGGTGACACCAGCCCAGCAGCAGGAGGAACCTGAGATGCTGTGGGTGACGGGCCCCGTCCTGGCAGTCATCCTCATCATCCTCATTGTCATCGCCATCCTCCTGTTCAAGAGGTGAGTGCTGCACTCAGGGTCCCGGGGTGCAGCACCTGCCCCTCGCCTCCCAGGCCCTCTGGGTACCAAGCATATGGAGTAGTGAGCCATCCCCACCGGGCCCCGGGCCCCGGCACAGCGGGCAGCAGGACAGGCAGCAGTGTCTGTGTGTGTGTGCACCTGTGTCTGCACGTGTACATCCATCTGGTGGGGGAGCCTCTATGTGCGTGTCAGCCTGAGGGAGAGAGACCAAGGCATCACAGAGTTGCTCCATGAATATCCCCAGGCATATCTGTCTGTCACTGTGTTTCTGTGGGTGTGAGTGTGTCTGTCTCCTCTTCAGCTTCCAGACACCACCATTTCCTGGTCCCCTAGCTGAAGCCCTTTCCTTCTGCCACTATTCCTGGGTGTTTCCCTCACTCTCCTGCTTCAGCCTGGAGAGATGCGGACCCAGGTACAGATACTCACTTAACAGACGTTTAGTGAGGTGCCCTGTGCCCACCACAATCACGGCTGCCTCAGCCTCTTGTGTCTTTAATGCTCAATCCTCTCTTGTGTAGTTGCAGCTGCCTGGCCCTGGAGTCTCCCTCCTGCCTACCTCTAACCCCCAAGGCCTTTTCAGATATTTCACTCCCCCCCCCCCCCCCCAGTACTGGGAGGAACCCAGAGCCTTACCCATGGTAAGCAAGCACTCTACCACTGAGCTATAGCCCTAGCCCCAGAGATTTGGTTTTGTCACTCTGAGTTTAAAACCTTTTGGTAGCTTCCAAGATAAAGCCCAACTTCTTCATTCTAACAATCTAGCCAACCTGGTCCCTGCCAACACCCTTGACGTCATCACTCTGAACTCATGCAGTCCCCAGGCCTGTGGATGCTGGGCCCTCCTCTGTAGCTCTCCTGGCCACTGCTCCTCCCCCTTCAAGACTCACTCCCAGGCTCCAGGCTGTAGTGCCCAGGAAGCCTTCTCTGACACCCTGCCCCTTTCCCACGCAGCCCCACGTCTGCCCCAGCATACCCCATTGGACATGCACTGGGCCTGTGTGTGTTGAGCCTCCAGCCCTCCCCCCGTACCACACACACATCCACACACAGGACAGAACACAAGCGTGTCAGAGAGCAACTGGCAGGCGAACGTGTGCTGGTCCGTGTGTCTGATGTGCTGTCTCTCCCCCACCCCTGCCTGGACTCAGGCTCCTTCTCAGAGAATCCTGTCTTTTCTCCTAGAGCAGATAGACCTGTGGGTGGGCCCTGAGGAGTGCTCCCCACACCCACTCATCCCCTCTCACCTGGATATGGTATTCCTGCAGAGGAAAACCCTCTCCCTGTGAATGTTGCGTGGGTGCCTTATTAAAGGGTCCCGCAGTATCCCCGTCATGTGAGGGCTGAGTGCTTGGCAGAATCAATGACCATTCCTTTCTTCTGTCCTTGCCTGTCTTTCGGGACCTAGTAAACAAGAAAGGTAGGAGTTGTTCCTTCTCTCTTCACACGCCTCTCCCTCTACTTCTTATCCCCATGCACATCTCAGGCCAGCAGGGAGGGACGGTGCTCTGACCAGAAGCCTCCTGCCTGTTGCTTTAAGCAGCAAACTCTCCAGTCAGCACAGCGGGCTCTCTGGTTCCAGAGGATGCTCCTCCTCCAGGGCACATGCACGACGAAGCCTTCATTGCTTCCCTGAGTCCACAGAGCTCACCAGAAGTTATCTAAGTGCATCTAGAGACCATCTTGGGAGAGCAGTGGGGAATGATGTCCTGATGTACACACACTTGGATGTGCTCACTAGATTTTCCTCCCTAACACACATGCACAGATCCCAAGTGCCCCTGAGGATTTCTCGGCAGCTGGATCCTGTGATCTATCTTTGACCCTGTCCTTGTAAGACAGAAAAGCTGAGGCCAGTGAGAGAGGACTGCCCGGCTAGTGTGGCGCCTTCCCCGTCCCTCCCCGGCTGCTCTGGGCACTTACCCTGATACCCTGAGAGCCAGACAGCTGGGGCCCAGTCCCCTGTGATGTTTGCGTATTTTATGTGTCATTTGCATGTTTATTCCTGGTGGCTTCTGCTGCCTCAGCTGTGGTGGTCTTGGGGATAGCAGCCACTGCTCAACAGTGGCCTGCCTCTGTCCAAAGAGCCACGAGCTTCTGCAACCCTTTCCTCTCGCTGCACTGCCTCCTCTGTCCACTCTACACTCCTGCTGTCTCCCTACTCCGTCCCCACCCTATGTTCTTTCATCTTAAGGCTACTCTGCCCCTGGTTCCTCCATGCTCAGAACCCCAGGATGAGGTGAGGGGGTTGGGGAACAGAGCTCTGGACATGGGGACCCTGCAGCAACTGGCTGGTCGTGGCCTGGACCTCAGGTTCTCAACAACCTCCCTGTGCCTTTTTAGGAAAAGGACCCACTCCCCATCATCAAAGGATGAGCAGTCAATTGGGCTAAAGGACTCGCTGCTGGCTCACTCCTCCGACCCAGTGGAGATGCGGAGGCTGAACTACCAGACCCCAGGTAGGGTAGCTTCTCCAGCTGCCTTGTCCCCCAGCCCAAACAGGCCTGCAGGCACTGTTCTGCAGGTCACTGGGCTCTCCACCAAAGGACCCCAGCCATATGCCTCCATTTCTTGGTGCTTTTCTTCCTTTTTGTTCTCTTTGGACTGAAGTGACTGAGGAGCTTCATATCCAACAACTGAACAGGTGTTCAGGGCCTGAGATCCTCTTCGGGGCAGCAAAGCTGCTTACTACCCTTGCATGTCTTCAGCCAAGACCTCTGAATATGGGCTGTAAGAAATTCCCCAGAGCCAGCCGGGCATGGTGGCACACGCTTGTAATCCCAGCATTCGGAAGGCAGAGACCGAAGGATCCGGGTTCGAGGCCAGCCTTAGCTACCTAGTGAGGCACTCCGCAACTTAGTGAGACCCGATTTCAAAATAAAGAATAAAAAATAGGGCTGAGGGTATAGCTCAGAGGTAGAATGCCCCTGAGTTCAATCCCCAGTACCTCAAAAAAAAAAAAGAAATTCCCCAGAATCTATATCCCCTCCATGGGGTGACCAGTCTCTGCACCCACACTCCAGCCCTCCACACAAAGTAGGGCATGTTAGCAGTGAGAAATGCCCCATCAGACCCTTGAAGGGAGATGAGGTGCCCACTCCTGACCCTCTCTGGAGTCTGACTCTAGGTTTACCAACAAGAACAGGGACGCCGGGCGTGGTGGCGCACGCTTGTAATCCCAGCATTTGGAGGCTGAGACCGGAGGATCTGGGTTCTCGGCCAGCCTCAGCTACCTAATGAGGCTCTCCGCAACTTAGTGAGAACTGGTTTCAAAATAAAGAATAAAAAATAGGGCTGAAGGTGTAGCTCTGAGGTAGAATGCACCTGAGTTCAATCCCCAGTACCGCAAAAAAAAAAAACAGGGACCCCAGCTCAAGGCTTGGTGCCTTCCCTTCCTCCCTAGGTGCTATTTTGTTCTGTCTCGCTGTTCTTTTTTTTTTTTTTTGCAGTACTGGGGATTGAACTCAGGTATTCTACCTCTGAGCTACATACCCAGCCCTATTTTTTTTTTTTCTTTATTTTGAAACAGGGTCTCACTAAGTTGCAGAGTGCCTCACTAGGTAGCTGAGGCTGGCCATGAACCTGGATCCTCTGGTCTCAGCCTCCCAAATGCTGGGATTACAAGCGTGTGCCACCACACCCGGCTCTGTCTAGCTGTTCTTCTACCTGAAATGTCACTCCTCTTCCTCTGAAGTGACATAGCTCAGACCTCACTTCCTGGGGGCAGGGGCCACTCAGCACTGAGTATGGCAGTTCCCAGTATCTCTGCTCCCATTGTGACACCTCTCGCAAAGGGTGGGATTGCCCCAGTGGCTGAATTCTGCGGCACCATACACTGTGCCCTGTTCACCCCCTCCTTGTATTCAGCATGCAGCAGGTTCTTGTTGAGTGCTTATGAATGAGCACACCACAACAGAACAAATGAGGGAACCAACGTGCACATGCAGAGGGTTCATGTGTGTGCGAGCTGGTTACTACTGCATACCAAATTAACCCAGAACTTAGTGGCTTAAAACAATAATAATTATGTGTTATCTCTCACAGTTTCTGTGAGTCAGGAATTCAGACAGGGCACAGCAGGGGCAGCATTTCTATTCCAGAATATCTGGGCCCTGGGCCGGAAGACTTGAAGCCTGGGAGCTAGAATCATTTAAAGCAGGGTTGGCAAACTGGCTTGTGGCCAAGTACAACCCACTACCTGTTTTTGTAAATAAAGTTTTCCTGGGATGCTACCACTCCTGTTCATTCCTGAGTGCATTTGTAGTTCAAAGGCAGACTTAAGTAGATGCAGTAAGCCGGGCATGGTGGCGCACGCTTGTAATCCCAGCATTCGGGAGGCTGAGACCGGAGGATCCGGGTTCGAGGCCAGCCTCAGCTACGTAGTGAGGCACTCTGCAACTTAGTGAGACCTGGTTTCAAAATAAAGAATAAAAAATAGGGCTGGGGGTGTAGCTCAGAGGTAGAAAGCCCCTGAGTTCAATCCCCAGCACCGCAAAAAAAAAAAAAAAAAAAGTAGATGCAGTAAATATGGATGCAAAGCCTAAAATATTGCTCTCTGGCCTTTTGTAGGCCAACCACTGGATGAGCGGTTCGATAGAATGGTTCATTCGGGTATCTGGTGGTTAATTAGTCAGCTCTAAGCCAAACTGGCCTCTTCACGTGGCCTGTTTGATGACTGAGTTCCAAGGGCACATATCCTGAGAACGTGCCAGGCAGCCCTGGCAGGTTTTTGCCACCCAGTATGATTGGGTCTGTGAGGATCCAAGTACCAGGATTGGAATTAAGAGGGCAGAGGAGCCTGCTCTGGGAGGAGTGCTCCTGTGAGCATTGTTCAGGGGAAAAGGGTAGGAGGAACTCCCTGGAGTGGAGGCATCCTGTGTGCGACAGGATAGGAGAACCTGAAGCCAGGCATGGTGAGGCACATCTATAATCCCAGTACTTGGGAGGCTGAGACAGGAGGATTACAGGTTCAAGACAGCCTCAGAAACTTAACAAGACCCTCAGTAACTTATCAAGGCTCTATTTCAAAATAAAAAGAGTTTAGGGGTATACCTTGGAGGTAGAATGCCCCTGGGTTCGATCACTAGCACCAAAATAAGTAAATAATAAAAATAAATTTAAAATAAAAAATAGAGCCAGGCGTGGTGGCGCACGCTTGTAATCCCAGTACTTGGGAGGCTGAGACTGGAGGATCCAGGTTCACAGCCAGCCTCAGCTACTTAGTGAGGCCCTCTGCAACTTAGTGAGACCCTGTTTCAAAATAAAGAATAAAAAAATAGGGCTAGGGGTATAGCTCGGAGGTAAAATGCCCCTGAGTTCAATCCCCAGTACCGCAAAAAAGAAAGAATAAAAAATAGGACTGGGGAGTCAGGTGTGGTGCCGCACACCTGTAATCTCTGTACTTGGATCTGATCCCACAGCCCTGACCCCTCACTGCCCCATCTTTCCTCATATGCACCCCACACTGTGTCTTATCCCTTTTCTGTGACCAGAAATGGTTAATGGGTTCTCTTCTCTCGCCCCATTGTTTTTTTGGTTTGTTCTCTCTGCAGGTTCCAGTGCCCCCAGTTGCCCGAATATCTCAAGTTAGTTTTCAAAGTTCCCATGTTTGGGGGAACTTTGGCTTCAGTGTCTGTTTCCACTCCTCACTTTCTCACCCCATTATCTCCTTCCTCGTTTGCCTCTCCCCTTTCCTCTGTTCTGTCCCTTCTATCTGTCTCCTCACGTCTCTCCTATTCTCTGCCCACCTCCTTTCCTCCGGTTCTCTCTTCTCTCCCACTGGCCCTGGCCAGTCTCCTCGTTTCCTTTCCTCCGCTGCCTCTGGCCTCAGTCCGACACCTTCCTGAGCGCCTGTGCTTCCTGTCTTCCTGTCCCTCTGTCTTCACATCTTCCTCCTCATCTCTGCTTCTCTGTGTTCCTCCATGTCACTGCCGTTGTCTCTGTACTTCATGACTCCACACACTCAGTGCCTAGGACAGGTGTCACCAAGTCTCCTGTGGTGACTGGTGCCAGTGTGGGGCAGGAGGGCTGTCCCCAGGCAGGTGTGGTAGAGCCCAGCTTCCCTCCTGTCAGCTGCTGCCAACCTGGGCGTCCAGCCTGGGAGGAAGGAAGCCTCTCATTCCTCTTGAGTAGAGCTGCCCCACTCAGCGCAGTGCCACATGGACATGCTTCCACGTGCTCATGGCGCACACACTTCCTTCTCCGTCCTCTCACACCCTCCAGCCACTCCGTGCTCTGCCATCCTTGTCGCCGCATGTGCTGCCGTCTCCATCCACCAGTGCCAAGTGCTCCATGGTCACACGTGTTCACATGTGCATATACATGCATTGAGGCCATCTCTGCCTTGCGTTAACTTCCTGTGTGTACCCCACCTCCCCAGGTATGCGAGACCACCCGCCCATCCCCATCACCGACCTGGCAGACAACATCGAGCGCCTCAAAGCCAACGACGGCCTCAAGTTCTCCCAGGAGTATGAGGTGAGCCACCCTGCCCTGCCCGCGTGGCTGGCGGGCCTCACCCATACCAGCTCAAGTCTGGTCCCAGGTCCTAGCAGTAGCTGGGACCCTGGGCTTTTCTAGGGCACAGAGAGGAGGGAGCAGCAACAAGGTTCCACAGGGAACTGGCCTCAGGTGCTGGGCTTCACCAGTCCCCGCCCAGGACCCTCTGGTGCTCAGGTAACCCCCAGGAGATGCTTCAAAAGGCCATGCTGGACGCTCAGACATGCACGCCAGATGCTGACAGGTCGACACAGGCTCCAGACACAGAGCAGTAGGAATGGCCACAGTATCTGGCCTCTCAAGACCTTACCGCCAGCACTGCATGCTCTGGGTGTCCTCATCACACTCAGCCCCCCACAGCCTTATCAGGTGATACTGTCAAGTCCCATCTTCCAGGCGAGGAGACGGGGCTTAGACAGGGGAAGTGACTCATCCAAAATCAAACAGCTGACAAGTAGTGGAGCCAGGGTCCCCACCCAGGCCTGCCCAACATCCTGTGACCTGCCCTTCGTGGTCACTCTGTCCACATACTTGGCCTGTGGTGGTGCCAGAGAGGGGCAGGAGGGCTGTCCTGTGGTGGGAGCCCAGCTCCCATCCTGTCAGGGGCCGCCTGCCTGAGCTCACGTGTGCACTCGGAACGGTGCAGCCCACCCCCCGCCCCCCTGGTGGGGAGTTGGAATACCTGAGCCTTGCTGCTGCTCAGGCTCTCCACGAGCTCACCTCACTCTGGCTCCTGGGGCCTCCGACTTCAGGTCCAGGGTCTCTACCCCAACCACAGCTGGTGGCAGGGGACGACTCTGAGTGTTCCTAGACCGCCCTAATGGGGAGGGGCTTTGTTAGAGAAAGAGGTAATAAGCTGGGCACAGTAACTTGGCAAGGCCCTGTTTAAAAATAAAAAGGATTGGGGGTATATATAACTCGGAAGTAGAAAACCCCTGGTTTAATCCTCAGTACTACAAAAAAAAAGACAAGGAGGGAGCCGGGCGTGGTGGCGCACACTTGTAATCCCAGCATTCGGGAGGCTGAGACCTGAGGATCCGGGTTCGCGGCCAGCCTCAGCTACCTAGTGAGGCACTCCGCAACTTAGTGAGACTCGGTTTCAAAATAAAGAATAAAAAATAGGGCTAGGGGTGTAGCTCGGAGGTAGAATGCCCCTGAGTTCAATCCCCAGTACCACAAAAAAAAAAAAAAAAAGACAAGGAGGCAATGAAGAAGAGGTCCACCTTTCCACCTTTCCTCGGTAGCACAGGTGGAGATGCCTTGTTAGCCTTGTCCATCACACCTTCCTCCCAGGACCTGGCACAGGCCTCAAAATGTGATGATCAGTAGATGACAGGTGGGTTGGCTCAGCCTAACTAGGGAGTTTGCTCCCCTTCCACTCAGATTCCTCTACCTAGAGAGCACCCACCGAGGCCTGCTTTGCAGATGGCCTCGCTGTGGGTAACAAGGCTTGTAAGTTGGGACCGCCCCGCGCCCCCACCCTCCTGCCTTCAACTTTGTATTTGGCTCAGAAGGCCTTTCTTGATCTTCCACCCTCACTCATCTGTGCCATGTCCCACGCCTACC
The DNA here is from genome assembly GCA_004027655.1 of Graphiurus murinus. Taxonomy (NCBI): domain Eukaryota; kingdom Metazoa; phylum Chordata; class Mammalia; order Rodentia; family Gliridae; genus Graphiurus; species Graphiurus murinus. The sequence goes on from PVLC010012938.1 coordinate 32,181, forward strand.
CTTTCCTTCCCTTTTTTTGGGGGGGGGAGGATTGAACTCAGGGACATCCTACCCCCAAGCCACACTCCTGGCCCTATTTTATTTATTTTGAAACAAGGTCTCAGTAAGTTGCTGAGGCTGGCCTCGAACCTGTAATCCTCCTGTCTAAGCCTCCCAAGTACTAAGATTACAGGTGTGCACCACCATGCCTGGCCTACCCTTCCTTCTGATGAGGCCCTAGGCTCATAGTACCTCTGCTCTCAGCTGTCCCTCTGCCGCCTTCTGCCTGTTCCTGTCCTCTTGCCTGACCTGTCATTACAAGACCCTCTTCTACCTAGTCCTGTCATGGGCTCTCCCTTAGCCAGTATCTCATAGCTGTATTATCCTTAGCATCCTGTTAGCCATTCATCACACATCTGTGAGCACTTTCTATGTGCCTGTCCCTGTATTGGAGATAGGAAGGCAAATGTTCTCAGGAGCCTCATCATCAGTGGGGAAACACATGCAGACAGATAATCAGCATTGCATATGTGGCTGAATCCATATGTCCTAGTACTTGGGAGGCTGAGACAGGAGGATCACAGATTTGAGACCAGCCTCAACAACTTAGCAAGATCCTAACCTAGCAAGACCCTGTTTCAAAATAAAAAGGGCAGCCAGGCGTAGTGGCACACACTTATAATCCCAGTACTTGGGAGGCTGATACCAGAAGATTGCAGGTTCGCAGCCAGCCCTCTGCAACTTAATGAGACCCTGTTTCCAAATAAAGAATAAAAAATAGGGCTGGGGTGTAGCTCGGAGGTAGAATGCCCCTGGGTTCGATCCCCAATGCCACAAAAATAAGTAAGTAAGTAAATGTAAAAAGGGCTAAGGGGTGTACTTGTAGGTAGAGCGCTGCTCTGGTTCAATCTCCAGTACATACATATATATACATAAGACCAGCATGGCTAGAGAAAGGAGGCCAACAGTGCTGAGGAAGCCAGCCTGAGGGTCAAGCTGTGCTCAGAGGACTCATGGTAGCAGTGACACTGTCCCATAGAGAGGAACAAGGTCAGGCCAGAATATGAAGGACGCTGCATGCTCTGCGGAGAACTGTAGAATATATCCATCTGTGAAATGAGAATAATGAGAGAACCTATCTCATAGGAGAATTAGATGAGGAAATACATACAGAATGCTTACAACAGTGCCAGACACTGTAAGCGCCCATTAAGACTCAGCTGTTATCATTACTGCTATCTGAGGAGACAAAAAGCATGGGAGGCTTTTAACCAGGAAATCGATACTCAGTCTGCATTTTCAGAGGATCCTTTTGGCCATAGGACAGAGTGGATCAGAGTGGAGCAAGAGAGGGGAAGAGCACCAGTGCGTGGCAACCAGCAGTGGTGGGGGGGAGGTTTGAGGTGGACCTGCAGGTGCTGGCCTGGGCTTCTGGATTCTGGATGGTACCATCCTAGCAGCAGAGTCAGGCTTGGAGGGGAAGCTGATGAACTTGACTTTGAGAAGAGTGAGACTGAAGGGCCTTTGAGACCTCCAGGTAGACATGTCCAGGAGGCTGCCCAGGTACTCAGGAGAGTGCTAGGCTGCCGCTGGGTCATGGACAGCTCCAGGACACAGGTATAAGGGTCATTCCAGCAACAGCAGTCACCCAGGGAAGGTTACAGAATAAGGAGAAGGCCTGGGAAAGCACATGGAGAAGGAACAGCCAGAGGTGGGAGAGAGCCTTCTGCAGTTTCCCAGGCAGCTGCTTTTCCTTCCATCTATCTGTGCTCATTTCATTAGCTGGGTGTCCCTTTCCCCTGCCCCATCCCAGACCACTCTATCAAATGAAGGGATTTAGTGTTGTGTTCAAAGGAGTCCTCATCCATCATTTTCCTGATAGGGGATTTGGCAGCTCCATGGCTGGGGGTGGCGCTCAGCTTCACCAGCACCATGGATAGGGCTCGGTGGCTTTCAGAGTGAGGCAGGCTCTAAGCAGCACCTGGAAGGCGGGGTCCCCCAGGGGAGATAGATGTCTCTTGGCTTATCCTTCACTGTGCCTGCCTTTTCTATTCCCGATAGTCCATTGACCCTGGACAGCAGTTCACGTGGGAGAACTCCAACCTGGAGGTGAACAAGCCCAAGAACCGCTACGCGAATGTCATCGCCTACGACCACTCTCGGGTCATCCTCACCTCCATCGATGGTGAGTGGGGGACCGAGTCTTGCCTCCCCTTGCCCTCCAGGCTGACGTTTCATGCTATGGAAGACACGCACGAATCTCGTGTGCACGGAGGCATAGTGGACTGGGCTGAGGGCCCTGGGTCAGTGCTCTCCCTTGTCACTTTCCATCTGTAGGTGTCCCCGGCAGCGACTACATCAACGCCAACTACATCGATGGCTACCGCAAGCAGAATGCCTACATTGCCACACAGGGCCCCCTGCCCGAGACCATGGGTGATTTCTGGAGGATGGTGTGGGAGCAGCGCACAGCTACGGTGGTCATGATGACACGGCTAGAGGAGAAGTCACGGGTGAGACTGAAGGGCCCCACTAGGAAGTGGGAAATAGCGCAGCCACCAGGTGAGGTTGAGTGCCTTTTTCTGTCCCTGTAGGCAGATTCCTCAAGGGACCGCCAGGTGCAATTGTTTTCCTGCAGTATTGTCATGTTCCCCCATACGGGGGTGTTCCTGGGATACGGCCTGCTCCCCAGATGCTAGTGGGTTCCTGGGATGCTAATATGTTTCATCAAGTGCTGTCATTTTCTGGAATGCTAATATGTTCCCCAGTTGCTGGCATGTTCCCAGGGTGTTCACATGTTCCCCAGATGCTGGAGTGTTCCTGGGGCATTAACACATCTCCTAAGTTAATTAGTGGAAAAAGCTGCTGTTATCTGCTTTTGCACTGCAAAGCATTGACTGGAACATAAAATTTACAGAGCTTGAAAATGGGGCATAAACATTATGGGTAAATTTGGCAGAAAATGTGCCTGGTGCGATCTGGTCTTGAATAAATAATTTTCAATTACAGCCCTCATTCCACCAGTGAGGGCAGGGTGGTGACACAGTGTGCTGAGGCTCGGTGACGGGGGGGGGGGTCAGTGGGTCTGAGAGTTTGGGGCTGGGGGACCTCATAGCCACATAGGTTGGACCTTCCACTCTGCTTCTGCCCTCCTGGGCCTGTGGGCACCTGCAACATCACCCGTGCCCTGCTTGTCCCTCTGCAGGTGAAGTGTGACCAGTACTGGCCAGCCCGCGGCACTGAGACCTACGGCCTCATCCAGGTGACCTTGCTGGACACCGTGGAGCTAGCCACGTATACTGTGCGCACCTTCGCACTCCACAAGGTATGCCCCAGCCCTGGCACTTGACCTGCACTTGGACCCTGTAAAGACAACAGCCTGAGTGTGATTGTTTGAGGCCAGGAGCCAGTCTGGGTGTTGGAGGGTCAGGGTCTGGGAGGTATATAAGTGTGGTGTGGCAGCTTGTCATGAGAATGGTGCTGTGACTCCTTCAAGGTACCTCTTGATGTGGCTTCTGCATCCTATCCGAGAGTGGCAGGGTCTGTGGCAGGCAGACTCCTAGTCACCTCCTCTTCCTCAACTCTACCCTCCAGAGTGGCTCCAGTGAGAAGCGTGAGCTACGTCAGTTCCAGTTCATGGCCTGGCCAGACCATGGGGTTCCTGAGTACCCCACTCCAATCCTGGCCTTCCTGCGACGAGTCAAGGCCTGCAACCCGCTAGATGCAGGGCCCATGGTGGTGCACTGCAGGTGAGAGGGCACAGCACCACCAAAGGGGGCAGGGTGGGAGGTGGGGCCTCGCCCCAAGCTGAGCCCCTGTCCCGCAGTGCCGGTGTGGGTCGCACGGGCTGCTTCATCGTTATCGATGCCATGCTGGAACGTATGAAGCACGAGAAGACGGTGGACATCTACGGACACGTGACATGCATGCGATCACAGAGGAACTATATGGTTCAGACGGAGGACCAGTATGTTTTCATCCACGAAGCGCTGTTGGAGGCTGCCACCTGTGGACATACCGAGGTGCCTGCCCGCAACCTCTACGCCCACATCCAGAAGCTGGGCCAGGTGCCTCCAGGGGAGAGTGTGACTGCCATGGAGCTTGAGTTCAAGGTAGGACTCAGGCAGCCTTCTTGGCTCAAGGGGTCTGGACTGGATTATGGGGACAATCCCTGGCAAGAAGTCAGGCCCAACCAAACCCTCCTCTCTCCAGTTGCTGGCCAGCTCCAAGGCCCACACATCTCGCTTCATCAGTGCCAACCTGCCCTGCAACAAGTTCAAGAACCGCCTGGTGAACATCATGCCCTATGAGCTGACCCGGGTGTGTCTGCAGCCCATCCGTGGTGTGGAGGGCTCTGACTACATTAATGCCAGCTTCCTGGATGGCTATAGGTCAGCATGCTTGTCCTTGCCCCATCGTGCCCTATGGTACTCAGGCCTGCGCCTGGCTGGTTGGGAGGGGGCAGCATTGCAGGGCCAGCCCAAAAGACCAGTGAAGGCTTCCTGGAGGAGGCGTGCTCCGAGCAGAACCCCAAGGAGCCAGGCAATTTCAGGGGAAATGGGGTAACAGCAGCTTCAGCATGTCCAGTCTTGTGTCCACCCAGACAGCAGAAAGCCTACATAGCTACACAGGGGCCTCTGGCAGAGAGCACCGAGGACTTCTGGCGCATGCTATGGGAGCACAATTCCACCATCATCGTCATGCTGACCAAACTTCGGGAGATGGGCAGGGTGAGCCTACTCATTCCCCTAGGGCCCTCCTCACCCCCAGGACAATACCAGCCACTCTGGGGAGAGTTGCCCCTTCCCGTTACTCTCTTCCTATCACACCCCAGGACTTCCGTCAGCATAGCCTCAGACCCCTGCCCCATCACTACCTGAGCATCCTGTCCCAGAGTCCTCTGAAGCCTGTCGTCCCTGCCCCCTTCCTCCCCACCTGATAATAGAGGATGGGCCCTCTCTCCACAGGAGAAGTGCCACCAGTACTGGCCTGCAGAGCGCTCTGCTCGCTACCAGTACTTCGTTGTTGACCCAATGGCAGAGTACAACATGCCCCAGTATATTCTGCGTGAGTTCAAGGTCACGGACGCCAGGGTGAGTGTTGGCAGAAGAATGCGCCTGTCGCACTTCAGTATGACCATCGAACTACCTGAGCACGTGTGGGGCAGGGGCTGCCTGCCCCCCACATTAGTTCAAACTACAGGAATCTGAGGTGGGGTGCAGATTTTGCACTCAAGCCTATCTCCTTGGGTGGCCTCAGGGTACAAAATGACTTCATAGGTGCATGCCTATTGTACTCCCCTAGCCTAGCCTGAAGGGGCTGCAGCCTAAGGCACAAACCTTAATTCTGTCCCCTGCCTTCTTCCAGGATGGGCAGTCAAGGACGATCCGGCAGTTCCAGTTCACAGATTGGCCGGAGCAGGGTGTGCCCAAGACAGGTGAAGGCTTCATCGACTTCATCGGGCAGGTGCACAAGACCAAGGAGCAGTTTGGGCAAGATGGGCCCATCACAGTACACTGCAGGTGGGGCTGGCCCCCTGGGGGTTGGAGGTGGGGGTTCCAAAGGCCTTTCAGACCTGTTGCCTGGGGTGAGCAGGCCTCCTGATGCAGCCATTCTCTGAGCAGTGCTGGTGTGGGCCGCACTGGAGTATTCATCACCCTGAGCATTGTCCTGGAGCGCATGCGCTATGAGGGCGTGGTGGACATGTTCCAGACCGTGAAGACCCTGCGCACACAGCGCCCTGCAATGGTGCAGACAGAGGTGTGTAGACCAGTGTATGGGGTCAAGGTCTCACCACCAGCCCTTGCCACAGCCCTAGGCTGAGGCACAAGTGTTCGTTCATGCTACAGCCGTGTGGCATTGCCTGTTGTGCCTGCAATGCAGAGGAGAAATGAGCTAGATGTAGCTCCAAATTGAGCCCCAGTGGTATGCTGGCTCTGGTTTAGGGTCAGACATAGCAGTCCTCATGGGGAGCAGATAAACACAATTCTCACAGCAGGGGGAAGACAAGTAGATGTAGGGGCCAGGGAGAGAGGTTAGCCTTCAGAGGCTGTTTCAGACTCCCTTGGACAGTGGCCTGAAGCAGCTGTCTGGGTCCAGCACCTGCTCTAGGCCAGCGGAGGCTAATTCCATGGCCCACTGGCTGCAGCTTCAGTGCCCTCAGCAATGTGGTCGGGGTATCTTTTGGTGCCACCCACACTGACCAGCCCTTTGTCCTGGTAGGACCAGTACCAGCTGTGCTACCGTGCGGCCCTGGAGTACCTCGGCAGCTTTGACCACTATGCAACGTAACTACTGCTCCCCTCTCCTCCGCTGCCCCCACAAGGGGGCTCCGGGGGGGATCCAGCTCCTCTGAGCCATACCGACCATCGTCCAGCCCTCCTGCACGGATGCTGTTGCTGGCAAAGCACAGCCCACTGGGATCACAGCGTTTAAGGAACATTGCCACACCAATCAGAGAGCCCAGAACACCCCTGGGCGAGAGGGCAGACCGGCAGGCAGGCGCTCTGTCCACCAGGCCCAACTGGAGCCCACTTCAAGCTCTCTGTTCAGCTCCGCGTTTCTCATGCTTCTCATGGGGTGGGGATGGGACAAAGCCTCCTTTTTTATATGTTAGGTGGGGTAGACTGAGGCATTCTAGCCTCTTCCCTCTGATTTTTCCTTTTGCAAATTCTAACTGCAGAATGGGCCACTGAGGACTGGGGCTCACTCCCCCCCCCCTCTTTGAGTTCACTTGTATCCTCTTGTTGTAAGACTTAACTGCTAAAGGACAGAAGATGCCTTCCTCGTGTGGAGCTGGACCTGGACCACCAGCCTGAGCCAGGCTTGGTCTTGGACCTGGGAGGCGGCGCTGGTTAGGCTGCTCTTCCAGCCCTTCAGACGAGATCCTGTTCCAGCCAAATGCAGGGAAACACATTTCTTCTTTTTTCTTTTTCTCTTTTTTTTGGGGTTTTGTTTTGTTTTTCTTTAAAAGCCTTTTTTTAGGCCCCACAGACAGTGGTGGGCGGGGAGGCGATAGGAAACACACATCCCCAGTCGTCTATTCCAGTGCGTGTTTAACATTCACAGCCTACAACCACAGACGTGTCTGGGGGAGCCTAGCAAGGCATTCCTCATCACCATCATGTTTGCGACGGTTAAAATGAAACAAAAACAAAACACACACACACACACACACACACACACACACACACACACACAGGAAAAAGAAATGAAAGAGAAGAAGAGAGTCATGCCCTAACCTCTGCTTCAGATGCCAAGAGGGAGGTGACTCCATGCACCTGCAGTCCCCCAGGGGCCTTACAGAACCTTGCTGTTGTCCCCAGCATTGCAGTATGTCTGGTGTTTGTAGGATTTGGGGTCTGGCCATGGGGCCAAGCAAATGGCACAGGTAGGGGGTGTGCCACGCCCCACTCACCTCAGGGCCAAGCAGGGGCGTGGCTGGCCTTCAGGTCCAGGCCAGTGGGCCTGGTAGCACATGTCTGTCCTCAGCAGGGGCCGGATGACTTCCCACCCTGGTTTGCAGCTATTTTCAAAGCCCCTGAGAATCGCTCTTTCCACTCCTTCAAGATGCCCTCATAAACCAATGTGTGAGACTACTGGACTTCTATCAATGGTACTATAATCAATCTTATTATCTCGGCTTGCTGAGGGGCAGGGAGAGGGCCTCTTCCTCTGGGCAGCACTATCTAGATAGGTAAGTGGGGGCGGGGAAGGGTGCATAGCTGTTTTAGCCAAGGGACTTGATGCCGAGGTCCCCAAATCTAGCTAGGCTAAGTCAAGATCAACAACCCAGGGTTGATAATGTTGGATGAAACATTCATTTTTACCTTGTGGATGCTAGTGCTGTAGAGTTCACTGTTGTACACAGTCTGTTTTCTATTTGTTAAGAAAAACTACAGCATCATTGCATAATTCTTGATGGTAATAAATTTGAATAATCAGATTTCTTACAAACCTGGCCTCTGTCTCAGCTGTTTCTGGATCCAAAAAACCTGGGCTCTACGTCGGGAGTTAGTGTAGGTTCTAGGGATCCCCTGCTCCTCAGTGGACGGTGAAGCTATCCTGAGTGATTGTGACAGGGCTGGCTCCTGCCATGGCTACGTTTGTCAGCCCTCAAGATAGAGCCAACAAAGGTCAGACCTGAGGCACCAGTGTGGAGCGCACGGGACAGGCACACTTGCCTCCCCCACCACTTGGGAGGCTATCAGCTGCCATACCTCCTCTCTAGTCCTCTCCACCCTTTCTTCCCCTGCTTTAAAGAGTGGGGTTGGCTACTCTTTAAAGCATTAAAGACCATGACCATATGGAAATTGGCTCATGAGGACTCCTATGATTCTTTTTTTTTTTTTTTTTTTTTTGCGGTACTGGGGATTGAACTCGGGGCATTCTACCTCCAAGCTATACCCTCAGCCCTATTTTTTATTCTTTATTTTGAAACCAAGTCTCACTAAGTTGCGGAGTGGAGTGCCTCACTAGGTAGCTGAGGCTGGCCGAGAACCCGGATCCTCTGGTCTCAGCCTCCCCAATGCTAGGATTACAAGTGTGCGCCTATGATTCTTTAAATGTGAATACTGGAGCTGGGCGTGGTGGCGCATGCTTGTAATCCCAGCATTCGGGAGGCTGAGACCGGAGGATCTAAGTTCTTAGCCAGCCTCAGCTACCTAGTGAGGCACTCCGCAACTTAGACTCGGTTTCAAAATAAAGAATAAAAAATAGGGCTGGGGATATAGCTCGGAGGTAGAATGCCCCTGAGTTCAATCCCCAGTACCGCAAAAAAAAAAAAAAAAAAAAAAAAAAAAATGTGAATACTGGACACCGAAAACCATGTGGCCATCTGGCTCCCAGGCACAGTAATGTCTGCTCATTGAGCCCTGAGGCCTAAGTCCTACCAGGGTATAAAATCATGGAAACTAGAGATTTCAGAGATAGAGACCCAGGACAAGTGAGGAAAATTAATAGCTAAATCATCAGTTGCCACACAGGAGGAATCATGAGAGCCTGGTAGAGAGGTGCTGTGGCACCTAACCCTGAGCGAAGCTTCCCAGGGTGACATAAACTGGATTCAGAGTATTTCATAGGGTGAGTGGTGGTTAGTTTTAAAAGGCAGGAAAAAACTGGGCATTGTGGCACACAACTACAATCCCAGTACTTGGGAGGCTGAGATGGGAGAATCTTAAGTTTGCTGGCCAGCATAAGCAACGTGATTAAGACTGTTTCCAAATGAAAAAAGAAAATAGAGCAGGGAGCTGGGTGTGGTGGCAAACACTTGTAATCCCAGTACTTGGGAGGCTGAGACCAGAGGATCCGGGTTCACGGCCAGCCTCAGCTACCTAGTGAGGCCCTCTGCAACTTAGTGAGACCCTGTTTCAAAATAAAAAGTAGGGCTGGGGGTGTAGCTTGGAGGTAGAATATCCCTGGGTTCTATCCCCAGTACCGCAAAAAAAAAAAAAAAAAGAAAGAAAATAGGGCAGGGGTTATAGCTTGGAGGTAGAATGCCCCTGGGGTCAGTGGCCAGCACCACAGGGAGAAAAAAAAAAGGTGGGAAAAGCATTCCCAACAGAGGGAACAAGCTGTGCAGAGGCTTACAAGCAAGAAACAGCACGGCTGCATGGAGAGATGCCAGGCTAGGAAAGCCGGCTGGATAGAGTTGGCATGCCCCTGAGAGGGGATGCAGGGGTCGGTCCCTGGCAGGTAAGGTGCCTCCGTAAAATCCTGGGCCAGTTCCACATTCCAGTATTAGCAGCTGTCTCCTGGGGGCTGTGAGCGACTGAGGCCTGGCACCAGTTCCCCTCTATATCCCCAGCACCATATTTCAGAGAAAGGGCACCATCATTGCATGATTCATGATAGTATTAAATTTGAATAATTGCTAAATAAAAGAATGAGCCATTAAGCTTTTTCTTTTTCTTTTTTCAGTGCTAGGTGGAATTGAACCCAGTAGCATTCTACCTCCAAGCTACACTCCCAGCCCTTTTTTTTTCTTCTTTTCAGTACTGGGGATTAAACCCAGAGGCGTTCTACCTCTGAGCTACACCCCCAGTCCTATTTTTTTACTCTTTATTTTGAAACAGGGTCTCACTAAGTTGCAGGGGGCCTCACTAAGTAGCTGAGGCTGGCTATGAACCCAGATCTTCCAGTCTCAGCCTCCCCAAGTATTGGGATTACAGGCGTGCGCCACCGCGCCCGGCTTCCAGCCCTATTTTTATTCTGTGTCTTTGAGGCAGTCTCACTAAGTTGCAGAGGGCCTCACTAAGTAGCTAAGGCTGGCCACCAACCTACAATCATCCTCTCTCAGCCTCTCAAGTACTGGGATTACAAGGGTGCACCACCACACACCCAGCCTCACTTAGTGCAATTCTAAATGCTGGAGGCTGAGACAGGAAGATTGCAGATTCAAAGCCAGCCTCCGAATTTCATCAACCTAGTAGTGAGACCCTATTTCCAAATAAATAAATTGGGCTGGGGATGTAGTTTGAAGGTAAAATGCCTCTGTACCAAAGCCGGGCATGGTGGTGCACACTTGTACTTGGGAGGCTGAGACAGGAGGATCGTAGGTTCGCAAACAGCTTCAGCTACTTAGGCCCTCCACAAGTTAGTGAAACTGTGCTTCAAAGATAAAGAGTAAAAAGTAAGCCGGGCGTGGTGGCGCACGCTTGTAATCCCAGTATTCGGGAGGCTGAGACCGGAGGATCCGGGTTCGTGGCCAGCCTCAGCTACCTAATGAGGCACTCCGCAACTCAGTGAGACTCTGTTTCAAAATAAAGAATAAAAAGGGGCTGGGGGTGTAGCTCGGAGGTAGAATGCCCCTGAGTTCAATCCCCAGTACCGCAAAA
>PVLC010012939.1:0-42976 GCA_004027655.1 Graphiurus murinus
AAGAGAGAAGCAACCCAAATTACCAAAATAAGAGACGAAAAAGGGGATATTACCACCGACAGTATGGAAATACAGAAGATAGTCAGAAACTATTTTGAAAAACTGTACTCCAACAAAATGGAAGATCTAGAAGAAATTGACAACTTCCTAGACACATACAACCTCCCTAAATTGAGTCAAGAAGATATCGAAAACTTAATTAAATCTTTATAAGAATTTTTTTGGTTTTTTGTTTTGTTTTGTTTTGTTTTGTTTTATTTGTTTTCCAAACCAGTTTTCTTCTAACCTTTTATCTGATATCCTCTCACACACTTCATGGCTATGTTAATAAAGGATATCGGGGTATTATTTCAACCATTAGATCAGTAGTTTCAAACCTTTGGCCTATAGAGCTAGCCAGTATTTGGTTGTCTCTTTAAAATAAAATTGAACACACATTTAAATGAGGCATGTACTGACCTATCCCCTCCCCCCCCAAAAAATCCTGTTCTCCTCATTGTCTCAATCCTTTCCTTGACTTATATATTTATCTTCTGTTTCTGGGCCCCATAGGAAATTCAAGTTTATAACTCTAAGTAGAATTCTCAGCAAACTGAAGCCAGAGCTTTTCAAACAAACATAGCCCTCAACAATGAGAGAAAAGTGACTTTCCATCTATATTACAAAGAAGTTTTAACTGATACTTTCCTCTTACAGATGCTAACAAACTAGAAAAATATGGGTCCAATAAGTCACAATGCAACTGCTCTTTTTGTGAGTACTTTGGACATTTTCAGGGGAACACAGATTTATCTTGTTCCTAATCCAGACTGGTTGATGAATCAGCTTCAAATATTTATATGTAAGGAAAAATGCTCTATTTTGTTGGAGGAGAAGCCTAAGAGATTCCTCTAGAATTGATGCTTTCGCCTTGAGATGTCTGCCACCTCCATTTGCAGCAGCTGAGGGGCCAGTGCTCCCAGGAAAAGCCTGGCTGGCAGAGCACAGCCCAGCAAAACCCCATCTCAAGTTTTATGAGTTCTTAATGGCTTGAATCTCTTGTAAGTGTTTTTAATACCTGCTGTCAGTTTGGAAATGTTTCTCACTTGGCAACTGGATAAGGACAATAAACTTGTCAAGCAGGCAACTAAATATTCAATCTATTATTAAAACATAAAATCCTAAGAAATGGGAAGCTGTTTAGGTCTATAGCTTCTTCTCACTAATACTTTCAGAAATAATATCTCCCTAAAGCATGTGTGGGTGTGTGTATTTTTATATGATTTTAATTTGATTAATATATTTATTTAATTTTTTATACTGGGAATTGGTAGAATACCTGCGGTATCCATCCCTCTGAGATACATTCCCAGTCCTATTTATTTATTTATTTACTTATTTATTTATTTATTTATTTATTTCATAGTACTGGGGATGGAACTCAGGTGCATTCTACCTCTGAGCTACATCCCCAGCCTATTTTATTTATTTATTTATTTATTTATTTATTTATTTATTTATTTATTTATTTATTTATTTATTTTTGTGGTGCTGGGGATTGAACTCAAGGTCGTTCTACCTCCGAGCTACACCCCCCTATTTTTTATTCTTTATTTTGAAACAGGGTCTCACTAAGTTGCGGAGTGCCTCACTAGGTAGCTGAGGCTGGCCACGAACCCGGATCCTCTGGTCTCAGACTCCCAAATGCTGGGATTACAAGCGCGTGCCACCACGCCCGGCTTATTTATTTATTTATTTATTTATTTTAATTTTATACACAGGGTCTCACAAATTTGTGGAGGAGCTCGCTAAGTATCTGAGGCTTGCCGCAAACCTATCATCTTCCTGTCTCAACCTCCCAAGTAGTGGGATTACAAGGGTACACCACCACTCCTGGCCTTATTTTTCATTTTGAAACAGGATCTTTCTAGGTTATTGAGGGTCTCAAGAAGTTGCCAAGCCAGTCCTCCAACCTGTGATTCTCCTGTTTCTGCATCCCAAGTTCTGGGATTACAGGCATCTGTCATCAAGTTTATACTCTTATTAAGTGAATTATCATGGAATAAATTATGTGGTAATTCTGATACTCCTTCTAAACAACCAAAAGGAGCAATAAAATATAGGAAGAGATTTATACTATAGCTTTTAATGCTGTTAATAGACATAGATATATTATCTTAATAAAAAATAAACTTCACAGAAATCACTTATAATAAGAAACTGTGGCTAATCCTTTCCTTCAAGAAGAAAATACAAATAAAATTCAAGTTTGTGTTTCATAAGAGAATAAGTTCATTCTCAAATAGACTTTATTTTGCTTCTCCTGAAATAAACTTCTAACTCTTTCTTTACATACTGAAATATATTTGTTAAAATAATTGATATCTGTTGAGTAACAAAATGGTGACAGATAATGTTGTAAGAATTACAATTAGTAAGACCTCTTCATTATAATTCAGGCATAGAGCTAAGGTTTTTGCAAGACATTAACTCAGCTTAGCTAAGTATCCTTGAATATTAAATAAGACGTACGGCCCCAAAATAATTCATAAGAAATGGATATCTGTGGATATTGGAACTGTTTTTTAACTGATATATTTCTCAAAATCACTCTTACTGGTGTGGGCTATTTTAATATTGGCAAATATCTTATTCATTTTGGCTAATAATCCATCAATCATAGTCATACAGGTTTATTGAGGAGACACAATTCAATATTTTTAGCATGAAATTATTTTTCCCTATATCTGTTCTAGGAGATACACACCAGTAGCTTGTCGACCTAAGCAATACTTTGTTTATAATAGAATTGAATTTTCATTTAGATTATGCATATACCATCTTACTATCCACAGGTGCCATGCTTCCTATAGTAGGCAGAATTCTAAGATGGTCCCCAAGATTCTGACCCTCTAGAGCACACCACTATATAACAACTTCTGTTCTAATGTGGCTGGAACCTGTGAATATGATGAGTGTATCTCCCATAGTTAAGTTAAAATACGTTGTAAAGATGATAGGAATCTGATATATATATAATTAAGTTTTATGGTCCGTACAGTAAAGCATTTTATCCTGGGTAGGCCTCACCTAATCAGGTGCGTGGAGGGGAAACAGTACGGAGAATTCAACTCATATAAACTCATCTTCCACTATTCTATTCATACTGGAGGTATCACAATACCTGATTTCAAATTATACTACATATATACTACATATATATATATATATATATATACATACATATATAATATATATGTATGTATATGTGATTCTCCTGTTTCTGCCTCCCAAGTTCTGGGATTACAGGCATCTGCTATCAAGTTTATACTCTTATTAAGTGAATTATCAGGGAATAAATTATGTGGTAATTCTGATACTCCTTCTAAACAACCACATATATCACATATATATATATATATATATATATATATATATATTTTTTTTTTTTTTTTTTTTTTTTTTTTTTAAGCAGGATCTCGCTAAGTTGTCCAGACTGGCCTCAAACCTGCTAAACCTGCTATACTCCTGTCTCGGCCTCCCAAATACTGGTGTCAGCCATGTTCCTGAAACAACAGAGATGTTGTCCTGCTAGGCTTGAAGGAGCAGTGATGCTGTGAACTGCCTATGGAAAGGGTCCATCTCTAGGAACTGAGGGCTGAGTTCTGCAACTGTAAGGAACTGAATGCTGCCAACGACTTGACTGAGCTTAGAATAGGACCCTCAGTAGGTCCTGTTCCACAATGCAGCCTACCTGGCACTTGGTTGCAGGCTTGTTAAACCCCCAGCAAAGGACTTGGCTAAGTTGTTCATTCTCAGACTCCCTTCTGACTGCAAAAACTGTGAGATCATAAAAACAAATCATTTCAAGCTGCTAAAAGTGTGGTCATTTGTAACTCAGCAGTAGAAAACTAACGGACTCCTTTAGTAGACTCCTTGTTGCTGCAACATGCACCTTAGTTCGTGTGTATCTCCTTTTACATCCTAGAGAGGTTCTATAATATTCTGATCAGTTTCAGTTACTAAAATTTATTCCTTGTCCAATTTATATTTTTAATGGTGCTTTCTTATTTTTTATTTTATTTTATTTGGTACTGGGGATTGAACCAAGAGTCATTTTATCTCCAAGCTACTACAGCCCTTTCTCAAAACAATGTTCAGCTCCACCTCTGGCTCCCCAGATTGCAGAGGATTTACCCAAGGAACTTCTTGTGTATTCCTGCCAATGGGATATGCCCCTATCTCCTTCACTAGACTGAGACAGCCATTCCTGTCACTATACCTGTACGAGGAACACAAGGTTTCCTATCCCTCCTCTAACATTCGCAGTCTGTCCCACAAGAGCCCTGAGTACTTATAGGCTCTTCTGTATGGCTTCTGAGGGTTGTGGACACCTGAAAGGGACAAGATTTCTCCCAATACCTGGAATAGTATGGTAGCCTTTTGCTAAAAATGCCTTTCACCTTTCCTATCTTAGGAAATATGTATGAAGGGACTTGTCTATATGTTAACAAATGTCCTTCAGTTTCAAGGAACACAGATCTGTTTCTCACAGAACTAAGGAGTAGCATCACATTTAGACTACATATATTTTAACTCAGTATTTATTCAGCCAGAGAATGAAAAGACAGTTTTCTTTATTGTGAGCTCCCCATACATTCACCAATCTTTAGTAGTAGTTTGTGAACCCTGTCCATTCTACTACACAAGACACCTCACTAGTCTCCAGGGAAGATATGACCTCCCAGCTGCATCACTCTACTCCCCTTGAGCTGACTTCTTCTTGCACCACCATTCTCCATCTTTCCTTTAGGTAGACTAGGGAATAAATTTTAGTTGGTGGGAGGTGGGTATACATGTGTGGGATGAGAAATAACATAGATTCTAGGTCTAGGGTAATATAAAAGCTAACTGGGGTGGAGTATGGAATCAAGTACTATATATTAATGTTACTTTTCTTAGAATTCAGAATGCAAGAGATTTTTCCCCCTCAAACTTGAGCACTAGCTAAAGCTTTAATTTTCATAAAACTGCTCATTTCATAGTTAATTTTTTCAAAACACTGAAATCAGCTTTTTGTAAAGAAAATTTTAAGGCTTTAAGGTCCAGCAGCATCTGTACTCTATTTTTTACTTCTTTTCCCAAATAAAATATGCTTACTTGTTATTGATAATAGAGCAGTCAGCCAAGAAATTTCTATCAGCTCTTTCTTCCTACTGACTTAGAATAAATGGAAAAAATGGAAGAAACTCATATACTCAGGTTCTCCACACATTGCATTTTTAGCCAACTGGACACAAACTCATTCATAGAAACCAAAGCTCACTTCAAGTAACTATACATATAGTTACTTATTGACCTTTAGGATCTCCTGTATATGCTTACCCCTGGAAAAGTATAAGGTGCTAAGAACATTTCCTCAGTTGGAAACAAAACAAAAAACATCAAAAAATCTAGCCAGGTGTGATGGTGCACAACTGTAATGCCAGTATTTGGGAGGCTGAAACAGGAGGATAACAGGTTGAAAGACAACCTCAGAAACTTATCAAGATTTTCAGAAACCTAGTGAGACCCTGATTCTCAATAAAAAATAAAAAAGGCTGGGGGTTTAGCTCAGAAGTAAAATGCCATATATATAATATGTATATATAATATACCCTGGGTTCAATCCCTAATACCACAACAAACAAACAACAACAAAAACAAAAACAAAAAACACTTCAAACATTTACATCCACTTAGGAAAGCACACATTTTTTGTGTAATGTCATTTTCTTAAAATACTAAATTTTATAGAAATACGTACATATCCATATCTATAGCAGCACAATTCACAATAGCCAAATTACAGAACACCTAGGTGTCCATCACTAGATGAATGAATAAAGAAAATTTCGCTCAGCTATAAAGAACAAAATCATGTCATTTTCAGGAAAATGAACAGAAATAGAGATTGTGCAAAGTGAGATCAGCCAGTTGCAGAAAGTCAATGGTTATATGTTTCTTTCATATGTGGAAGCTGGAGAGAAAATAGAAAACAAAAAGGACTTTAGATAACTAAGGAGAATGACAAGTGGTATAGTGGAAGGGAACGGGGAAGGGAGGTGGTAAAGGAAGAAAGAAGAAATGATGAAGGAAGCAATTCAAATTTTGCCATGCCCATGTATTAAGATCTCTCTACCAATTCACTAATGTGTGTGGGGAGGGGTGGGCCATGTGGTGGGATCTCAAGGGAAATACACCAAGACCTATGTGCATGATTGTTTCTTTGACTTTGAACCTTACTAGGATGTGTAATTGTAATGTACCAAAAATGCATATTATTTTGACTTGATTATAACACATTGTATATGTACTGAATTATCATGATATATCCCATAAAAATTTACAAATATTATGTTTCTCTCTCTCTCTCTCTCTTTCTCTCTCTCTCTCTCCCTCTCTCTCTCTTTTTTTTTTCTTTTGGAAAGGCAAAATTTTACTTTTTTTCAAAAAGCATGTGTCACCAACAAAAGTCTGGTAAGCAAGTGCCACTTTAAAAATACAGTTTTGGAATAGTATTAGGATAGAAATTTCTATTATAGAATGGAAAAATAAGAAAAGTGTGATGGCTCCAAATCAAATCCAGAAGTTAATAAGGCAATGGCATGAGTTATTAAGGTTTGAAAAGGTCCTTCTTGGCTTCATACTCTGCTCTCCAGGGCTTAGGCAGAAGCCTTACCCTCCAGACCTACTGCGGTAGAGGTCCTACTTTTCAGCCATACTGAGATGGCAACATCACCCTCACAGCTCAGTGGAACACTGCGTATATGATGGCTCTCCACAAAGGACCCACCCCCAAGTCTTTCTGTTAGGACAGAGATCACGCTCCCAGGTCTCTGCCAGTCAGCCAAATCCCCATCCACAGTCCTTATTCCCTTGTCGTAAAGTAATTGTTCACAAATAGGTAGATTCTATACTTATTGTAATGGTTTAGATTTGGGGTATCCCCCAGCCTTCATGGAAGTGAGGTGGCAATGTTGGAAGCAGAGCTTGGTTGTAATCTCAGCAGTGGATAAATCCATTACATTTTTCTGGGTGATGGCCCAGCCTGGTAGGGTATGGCTGGAAAATATGGGTCCCTGGGGCTGTAGCGTTGGGTATTATATATGGTCCCTCCTCCCCTCACTGGCTTTCTTGCTTCTGGCCTCGATGATGTGAGAGCAAAACCTTATGTTCTCCCTCTCTCCGCTTCCTGCTGCAAGCATGCCCTGAGATCCTCGGCCCTCAGCTTTACATGGACTGAACTTTAGTATCTCCAAGAAAAACTGTGAGCAAATGAATCTTTCTTCCTCCATGTTACATGGCCAGTCTTTAAGATTACAGCTGTGGAAGTGCTGTTGAATACACTTATGTATAGACTCTAAGAATTCTAACAGTCTTTCATTTTGTCTTGCTTATGGTTTTCTTTAGTCCCATCTCTATTCCAGGGTTTTGTTGAAATAGTTGACTAAATTCATATGTCACATCAGTATCCATCTCTTCATCAGTCACTTGGCCACATCTTGACTGTTCTCTTCCAAATATGCCTTTTCATTGTTTGCAATATGGGTAAGCTGAGAAATCTCCCAATCTCTAAATTCAGAAGAATTTTTGCTGAATTATGTTGTTAGTTTATCTCTCTTCTCACATTTTACAATAAGGAATCTGGATAAACCAAGTAGCTCCCTCAAAATTTTTGCTTAGCAATCTCCTCAGCTACAAATTCAGTATCATTGCTCCTGGGTATACATTCCATAAGACACTAAAACACAAATGCAAATCAACCAAATGACTTGCCATTTTAAACAAGGATTGTCTTTTCTTTATTGTCCAATAACATGTTCTTTATTTCCAGGTAAGCCCTCAGCAGAATGGCCCTTACCATTCATATTTATATCAAAATTCTCTTTATGATTACTGAGTATTCTCTGAGAAGATAAAAGTTTTCTCTACATCTCTCCTCTTACTGAAATCCCATTAAAATAACCTTTAAAAATAAACTCCTATAACCACACCTTGCTTATAGCTTTCTTTACTCCCATCTCTGTTCTTGGGTTTTGTTGAAATAGTTGAGTATATCCAGATTATATACATAAGTCACATCCATATCCATCTCCTCATCAGTCACTTGGCTACACTTTGACTGTTGTTTTCCAAATATGCCTTTTCATTGTTTGCAATACAAGTAGCACACACTTGTAATCCCAGTACTTGGGAGGCTGAGACAGGAGGATAACAGATTCCAGGATAGTCTCAGCAAAGTTGCAAGATTCTCAGTAATCTAGCAAGACCCTGTTTCAATAAAAGGGATCAGGTTGTAACTTGAAGATAGAATGCCCCTGGGTTCAATCCCCAGTACTACAAAAAAAAAAAAAAAAAAAAAAATTCCCAGCCAGACGTGGTAGTGCTCACCTGTAATCCCAAAAGCTGAGAGAGGAGGAGCTCAGGTTGGAGGCCGACCTGAGCAATTTAGTGAGACCCTCTTTCAAAATAAAAGGGAGGGGCCTGGGAGGCTGGGAATTAGCTGAAAGGTAGAATGCCTCTGTATTCAATACTCAGTACCAGGGAGGAAAAAAATCAACTCCTAGAAATCTAGGCTTTTACTAGCTAGTATGAAGCCCAAAACTCTTCCAGCATTTACCCATTACCTGATTCCTAAATCATTTCTATGTTTTTAGCCACAGGCATACCTCATTTTATTGTGTTTTTCTTTGTTGAACTTCACATATATTCTAGTTTTTATAAGTTGAAGGTTTGTGACAAGCCTATGTCAAGCAAGTCTATTGAAATGATATTCTTTGTGTGATGTAGTGTGTGTGTGTGTGTGTGTGCGCGCGCCTGCGTGCGCTAGCCTTATTTTATTTGAAACAGGGTCTCACTAAGTTGCTGAGGGCCTTGCTAACTTGTTGAGGCCAGCCACAAACAGGTGATCTTCCTATCTCAGCCTTCCAAGTACAGAGATTGCAAACATGTGCTGCCATGCCCAGCCTAACACTATTTTCTAATAGCTTCAATGACTGTTAGTATTTTTAGCAATAAATTACTTTTTTTAATTAAGGTATGTACATTTTTTAGACATGTTATTGCAAGCTTAATATTTGACTGTAGCCGAATGTAAACATACCGTTTATGTGCACTGAGAAACAAAAAATACATAACTCACTTTATTATAATCTTTACTTTATTGTGATGGTCTGGAACTGAACTCATAATACTGCTTAATTATGTCTGCATTTGTTACAACAGCACTCATGCTCCTCGGTACCAGTTTCTGTCTTAGTCACTTTGGGCTAATATATCAAAATACTACAGATGGAGTAGCTTTTAGACAACAGAAATTAATTTCTTGCCATTTTGAAGTATTGAAGTCTAAGATCCGGGTACTAGCATAGTTGGGTTCCTGGTAAGGAACCTCTTCTGGGTAGCAGACTAGTCCTGTGTCATCGCATGGTGGAAAAAGAGCTAGAGTGCTCTCTGGAGTTCACTAATCCCACTCATGTGGGTTTCTTCCTCTTGATTTAATAATCTCCAAAAGGCCCCACCGCTTAATGCATCATACTGGAGGTTAGAATTTTAACATATGAATGTATAGGGAACAAGAACATTCAGTCCATAACACGTAGTGTACCTTTCTCCATATCTTTACTTTAATGGGTCTTTTAAAAATAACGTGTAGTTGGATCTTGTTTATTGATTCTCTGTGACAAACACTGTCTTTTAATTGGTAATTTTAGATTATTGATTGGCAATAGAGTGATTAGCAATAGAGTTAGATGAAATTCTACCCTATTTGCTACTATTTTCTATTTGTTGTCTTTTTTCTTTGTTCCAGTTTTTGTCTTCCTAATTTTTTATCTGTTATTTATGGTTTTCATATAGGACTATTGTGATTCTATTTTCTCTCCTTTTAAAAAATCATATTGTTTATATTTTTAGAAATATTTTAGTGATTGACATAACGATTACAATAGATCCCAATTCACTTCTAAATAACAATATTCTTCATCATGGGTAGCAAAACGATCTTATAGTAATATAATTCTTCTATCCCTCCCTCTTATATCATTGTTGTCATTCATTTCATTGTACATAAACATATGTAAGCATTTGCATATGGCCATAGACAGTTAAATACATTATTTCAATCATTATTTTAAACAATTTGTTGTCTGTTAGATAGATTAAGAATAGGAGAAATACTTTTAAAAATTTATCCTCATTATCCAGTGTCCTTTATGTATATAGATTTAAGTTTTTGACCTATGTCATTTGCCTTCTCTCTGAAATGCTTCTTCTAACATTGTTTTGAAATATCAATTTACTGGTAATAAATGTCCTCAATTTTGTCTAGGGATGTATTTATTTCTTTACTTTCAGAGAAGGGCTCTGCAGGGTACAGAATTCTCAGATGGTGCTTTTGTTTTTCTTCTCTCAATACTTTAAATATTCCATTCTTTTCTCCTCATGCTGGTATGGTTTCTGAGAAGTGGGATGTTATTCATACCATTGATCTACTATAGATAAGTTATTTTTTCCCTACCACTGTTTTCAAAATTTTTCCTTAGTCTCTGATTTTCTTAAGTTTTAGTTGTATGGTTTGAGTAGGAACGTGTGTGTGTGTGTGTGCGTGTGTGTGTGTGTGTGTGTGTGTGTGTGTGTGTGTCTGCTTATCCTATTTGGTATTCTCTAAGATGCTTGGATCTGTGGTTTGGTTCCTGACATTAATTTCTAGAAATTCTCATCATTATTATTTCAGATACTGCTTTCTTTCCACTCCTCCTAATATGATATTTACATTGTGCATATGTAACACCTATTGAAGTTGTTTCATAGTTCTTGGATATTCTATTCTTCAATTTTTTTTCAGTTTTTTTTTTCCTATGTTTTTCAGTTTCACAGTTTTCTATTATATCCTCAAGCCCAGATATTATATCTTCAGGTATGTCCAGTCCCCTAAGGAGCCCATAAAAGGCATTCTTTCTTTTTATTACACTGTTGTTTTTTGTTTTGTTTTGTTTTTCTAGCACATCTCTTTAATTCTTTTATAGAATGTCCATTTCTCCTTACAGTATTCATTTGTTCCTGTATTGTGTTTACTTTTTCCATTAAAGCTCTTAGCCTATTGGGTTTATTTTTAATTTCTGGTCTGATAATTCTGACATTTCTGTTATATCTGACTCTGGTTCTGGGGCTTTTTAAGCCATTTCAAGCTATTTTTTGAGTTTTCAGCATGCCTTGTAATGTTGTGTTGAAAGGCAGACATGATGCTCTAGGAGCTGTGCTATTTACAATTACAGCTCAGATTCTCTACCCGAGAAGTAAAAGAAACCACAGTAGAAGAGATTTTTAACAATGTGGTGGTGAGGTGCTGGAGGAGGGGCAACCAGCCCTTTGTACTCTTGTGATGAGCTCCCAGACTTTAGATGAGCTTCTCTTGGACTGTGATCCTCAGTGTGTCCTAGTTCTCTCCCCACCTCCAATTAGGTTAGGATGGCTGATGGGGGCTGGAGTTGGGTATTTCCTTAGTTCCAAATCAGTTAGGCTCTGGTAAAAATTTTTTTCTCTTAAAGACAGATCTTCTTAAGAAAAATAGAATGCTCTGGTGTATTTCAAAATGGTTCCTTTTCCTTTGATCTAGCCAGAAGCATGCAGGGAATCTTCCCCTACAAGGGCCTGGTAGCCTCCACAGAACAGTGGGTGCCTCCTTCTTGCTGGATTCCTTGGAGTTTTAAACTCACACTTGTTCACCCCTAGCTTCCAACAACTTATCAATTATAGTTCAAGTTTTCCCACCCAAGTACTGGTTACTGCAGAGATGTTGGTTCATGAGTCTCTGTTCTGGCAAATTCTGATTTGCTGTCCTATGACCTCACTTCTCTGACAGATCTAAGAAGAGATGCGGCTCTTTCAGTTTGTTTTACCTTCTATTTGTGGTTAGGATGGAGTAGGGAATTCCCAGCTCCTTGCGTGCCTGAATGGGAACCAGAAATCTCAAGTCCTTTTTTATAAGCAATTAATATGCATCTAGTCTCAACAGTAATGAAAATATCACATCAATACTCTCTCCATTGATTTCTCTTGAATTCTGTATTTGTTCTTTGTCGTCATAAATACCCAATTGTATACTGATTGTCACAGTTTGATCTTAAATGTCTTGGCCACCAGCCTATGACACTACTGGGAGGTGGTAGAATGATTAGTGGGAGGAATTTACGTCACCGAAGTTCTGCCTGTTAGGATACTGGGACCCACTCTCTTCTCTTTGTCTTCTCTCTATTTCTATCATATATATCTCTGTCTCTCTCCCTTTCCTAGCTATCATGAGGTGAGCAGCCTTCTTCTTGGCCTCAATAGCCCCACCATTTTGTTCTGCTTTGCCAAGTGACCAGTAACTGAAACCCTCACACCATGATCCAAAATAAACCTTTCCATTATCTCAGGTATTTTGCCACAGTGACAGAAAGCTAACACACTGATTAACGTAGCTTTAAAATTTTTAATTGTGATAGTCCCTATCTTTTTCCAAAAGTACATTCACTTCCTATTCTTTCTCTATTTGCTTTTGGTCTCTCCTTGTTTCAATGTGTCCTATTATCCTATTTATCTCTTAAATGGACAGTTCTAATGCTATCAAACTTTAATTCTTTACAGTGCCTAATCTAGTTTATGTTTGATAATCAGGCCCTCCACAACAGTAGCCAAAACTATCTTACCAGTCTTTACCTCTTACAATAGTCCTAAAGTCTTAAGCTCTCATTTACAGACTTAATCTTATTCCTCAAATACCTCTTCTGTTCTCCCACCTGTTCACTTATAATGTTCCCTCAACTTTCAAATATCATAAAAACATATTCTATTTATTGAGACTGATATCAAGCCTTTCCCAATATCCCCAATAAGGTGTTATCTCCCCCTTCTCTAACACCTACAGAAGTACATTTGTGTGATGAATGATACTTATTGACACTACAGTATAGCCAAATGTGTTTCTGCCTTATTTTTCAGATGTAATGGGAGCTTTTCAATGCACTCAATGAATCTTGATTATTTGTTTTATCTCCCATGCATATCTAGTGACTATTTGGAATAGAATAGGCAAAAAACAGTCTGTGCCCAAGTAAGAAGTATGGAAGCAGGTTTTTTTTTTTTTAACTAAAAAAATATCTTTTACCTTTGAGGGTTACTAACCCAAATATGTGGTTGAATAAGTATGTAAACAGGAAGTAAAAATGGCAGTCTTCAAACTTATGACCAACAAATCAACTGATTGAAGTTAAACATCTCTAAAAATAAGAGACATTTCTTTATATATAATTATATACATATTATTTTAAAATCTGAAATTTTATCAAAGAATTACTGTCATTACTAAAACTTTTTAAATTTACATATGGTCTCAAAGAAGAAATAACTACCAATTAAATAAACTCAATAAAATTAGACATTATAATATAAAGACCTTTGTGAAGTATACCTTTACTGTCATATTGATAAAACTAATTCTGAATATAAAGCAAGTTCTGATAATTTTAATAAAGATAAAAAAATGTCCAGTCTTAGAAATTGTTATTCAACACATTAATTATTGGAGATTCTAAATTCATCATATGAGAAGGTTCATAATGAGCCTTCTAACCATTTTGGAAACCAATTTTGAACCAACCTTGATGTCATGTAACCAAGTTAATCATATTCATTTTTTTTACCAAAATAGCATTTATTAGATCATTCTCTGCTTCTTTTTAAGTGCATATCTCTCTGATTTTTTCCTGACAACTTTCTAAAGAAAAATTTAGCCTTCAGTAATGAAGATATGGCCTTCTGACGTGTCATGGAAAGAATATGCATTTGCTGCAATCACAAACGGACATTTCAAAAGCAAAGTTCCCAAATCTTTTTTATTCTACCGGTTGGAAGTAGTCTGCAAAGATGACTGCTTGCAAAATAGATAGAACTGGAGGGCATTATGGTAAGTGAAATAAGCCAGACAAGAAAGACAAGTACCACTTGATCATACTCATTTGTAGGAACTAAAAAAAGTTGACTTGAAAGAATATATTGGAAAAGAAGTGCATAGGGGGTATAAAATAGTAACTGAATTTGATTGAAGTTAGACTGAACTTCATTAATTGTTCATAATTCATTTATTAGCATGAACAACACATGCTAATAAAAAAGACTACTTTAAACCCATAAACCTTTAAACCCTTTAAACCTAACGTGTAAGTTAGGTTTAGAATGTTGAATACTATAGACAATAGTGATCAAGAACCATGGTAAAGTCATGACATATATACCTATATGTCATGGGAGGGTATTATATAAAAATATTTATTTGCAATAATGAAAACAAAAAAATTGCACACAATATTCTATAGAATAAATGGATGGATTTAATTCTATACAAAGGGCTACATATGAGAGTGGAACTTTCCTGATATGATTATTTTCCTCAATACTTTACTTACAGACACATTTTATATTCACATATGACATGCAGAGCTAGGTGACAATATTTATGTGCATAATCAAGGAATGTCAGTTTATTTCCACCAACTAAAAGCCAGTAGAATTGTTGTTGTCTAAGGAATAAGCCCCTCAAATAGTCATAATTTAATATTATGGGAATACTTTCAGCTATAGCAGTTTGAGCTAGGAGATTTTCATCCAGGTGTTATTAATACATGATCAGAATTTCTGACCTAACCTTGGTTTTCTTACTTTCAATACCAGACTTTTAGAAAGTGACTTACAAAATTAGACCAGATTTGTAGCAATGATAACAGTAACTTACTTTATAAGCACTCTTTTTCAAGGTTTTTAAATTGTGACAGTTCAATATATAAAACTATATTTAGGAGTTACTGCAATGGCAAAGCAAAGGTGGATAACACAAAACCTAAAACTCTCTCAAACCAATGGCCACCAACGTTGCTATTCTTCTGTTGTTACTGATTTAGCCCTAAGTGTCATTACACTCTGGAATAAAAGGTTTATCTTCTGTTGTTAACATTAGCATTTTCACAGAATTTAACATCATCATATTAACTTCATCCTAAGTATTTATGCAACGTATATCAACATTAAAAAAAAATTACTTGGGACTCTTGCTTCAAGCTCTAGGTACAGTTCATTCCCTATGATTGGAAGAGTTTTTTCTCAAATATCACAGTAGCACTTGACTGAGATCACTGCTTTCAGGCCATAGAAAGAGCCTTTTCAATAGACTACCTTATTTATTTTGTTTTTTTTTTTTTTTTTTTTTTTTTTTTTTTTTTTTTTTTTTTTTTTTTTTTTTTTACCTGTTTGCTTGTTTGTGGTACTGGGGTTTTGAACCCAGGGCATTCTACCTCCAAGCTACACCCTCAGCCTGATTTCACTTTTATTTTGAAATATGGTGTCACTAGGTTGATGAGAGTCTTACTATTTGCTGAGGCTGTTCTCAAACTTGAGATCCTCCTGTCTCAGCTTGGAGTACTGGGCTTACAAGCATGAGACACCACATCTTGTTTAGACCACCTTATTCAAAATCCCACCCTGAGAGACCAACTCCAGCAAAGAAGAGGCAGAATCAGGTCTAGCCAGTGACTGCAGAAAACCATCATCAAAAGCAATCGCATCCTTTTCCATGCTCAAATACCTCAAGACTGCAACCCCTCAGACTGCCTAACCAAACCACCAATGCCTGTGACTGCAGCTGAACTCAGTGGCACCAATAAGCAACAGGACCTGACTATAGGAACCCCACTGGCCACATCTCACCATGTCAAGATCACTGTGAATCTATAGACCAACCAACTAAACTGATCATCAAATTCCTGTGGCTACAGCTAAACTCATTCTTTCCTTCAGGGACCTGAGTGGCACTCATCAAGACCATGAGTCTCTGGCCCTGCTGAGATTGAAGAGCACAGTGGCCTGCAGCCAGAGACTCCTGTTTGCCCGCGCTGACTAAGAACTACATATGCTTAAAGAGGTTCTGGGAGACAAATACAAAAATCTTATTATATGAAACAGGTTCCTTGAGACAAATATATGTTTCCAGCATATTCCTTATTGTAAAGCAACAGCATAAAATCAAAGAAGAGCATCTCTACACCACATACTCATCAAAAATGACTAACACAGAGTCAAAGGAAAGAATCTAAAAAGCACTGAAAATAAAATAATGGGTGACATTCGGGGGAAAACAAGAAGAAATATTCTGGACTTCTCAACACAAGTCATGAAAGCCAGAAAGGAATGGTATGAGGTACTCCAAACCCTTAAAGAAAAAACTTCCAACCAAGAATGCTATATCCTACAAAGATATCATTCAAAATTTACAAATAAATAAAAACTCTCCATGAGAAGCAGAAATGAAGAGAATTCATGACTACCAAACCTGCACTAGAGAAAAAACTTAAAGAAATAAAACACAAAGAAGAAAATACCAGACCTAGAGGAGGAGCAAATTCTACCAGATGGGCAACTAAGCAAAGGAGAAATAATACTACATCAAACAGAAAAAAGAACTCAAAATGACAGGAAACAAAAATTATATCTCAATAATAACACTGAATGTTAAAGGTCTTAACTCTTCAATTAAAAGGCATAGACTGGCAATGTGGATTTAATAAACAGCATCCAACTATATGCTGCTTGCAAGAAACTCACCTTACAGCTAAAGATATCCATATGCTAAAGGTAAAAGGATATAAAAAGATATACCATGCAAATGGAGATTGAAAACAAGCAGGGATAGCAACAAAATAGACTTTAAGGTAAAACATTTCAGAAGAGACAAAAGAGGTCACTTCTTGTTAATAAAAGGAACAATCCAACAAAAAAAATAATGATAATAAACATTTACCTCCCAAATGTGGATGCCCCCACTTCTGGAGAGTAGGTCACAAACTCTTTTGGATATTAGGTCCCAAATAAACCTCAATACAATATTATTTGGAGACTTCAACACAATAGATCTTCCAGGTAAAAGATGAGACTCTTCAGACATAAAGGAAACTATAAATCAAATGAACCTAATAGATATATACAGAATATTCTAACCAATAATAAATGAATACACATTCTTCTCAGCTGTTCATGGAACCTTCTCCGAAATACACTACATTCTGGGCCACAAAGCAGGTACCAGCAAACAAAAAATGTAATATACTTCCTTGCATCTTTTCAGATCATAATGGAAAGTAGAAGACTAAAAGAAATTACATAAATAAATGGATACTGAATGGTACACTTTTGAATGATGATCATAGAAGATATAAGGGGAGAAATAAAATTTTTCTAGAAGAAATAAAAATAGAAACACAACATACCAAAATCTATGGGCACTTTGAAGGAGGCTTTAAGAGGAATATATACAGCACTGAATACCCACATAAGAACAAAAGAATGTCACCAAATTAACAACCTAATGACATACCTCAAGGCCCTCAAAAAATAGGAACAGACTAATCCCAACACCAGTAGAAGGCAGCAAATAATTAAAATCAGAGCAGGAATCAATGAAATAGGGAATGCAAAACAATATAAAAGATCAGCAAAACAAAAATCTGGCCCTTTGAAAAGATTAACAAGACTGATAAACCTTTAGCCAGCCTAACCAAAAGAAAAAAAGAATCTACTCAAATCATTAAAATCAGAAATGAAAAAAGAAACATCACCACAGACAGTGGAGAAATCCAGAGGATCACCAGAAACTATTCTGAAATATATTCCCCAAGCTGGAAAAAGTAGAAGAAACAAACAGATTTATAGACACATACAACCTACCTAAATTGAAACAATAGGGTATAGAAAACTTAAACTGAACAATAGCAAGAAAAAAGATAGAAACAGCAATAAAAAGCATTATATCAAAGAAAAGCCCAGGTCCAGACAGATTTCTAGCTGAATTCTACAAAACGTTTACAGAAGAACTAAACACAATACTTCACAAAGTTAGTTTACGAAATTGAAAGATATGGAATCCTTACAAATTCCTTCTATGAGACCAGTATTACCTTAATAACAGAACCAAACGAAGATCCCTCAAGAAAAAAAAATCACAGACCAATATTCTTAATGAGCATAAATGCAAAAATTCTAAACAAATACTAACAATAATCATTCAGAACCATATAAAAAATTATACACCAGGACCAAGTTGGTTTCATTCCAGAGATGCAAAATTGTTTCAGCATAAGAAAATCAATACATGCCAATCACAAAATAAATAGAACTAAGCACAACAATCATATGATATTCTCAAAATATGCTGAAAAGGCATTTGTCAAAATCCAACACCCATTCATGTTAAAAACACTGCAGAAAATTGAAATGGAAGGAATTTACTTCAATATCATTAAGGCAATATACAATAAACCTAAAGCCAACATCATATTGAATGGGGAAAGTCTTAAGAAATTTCCTTTAAAATCAGAAACAAGACAAAAGATGCCCCCTATCATTACTCCTTTTCAGTATAGTACTCAAGACTCTTGCCAGAGTGATATGGCAAGAAAAGGACATTAAAGAAATTCAAATAGGAAAAGAACTGAAATTATATCTATTTGCAGATGACATGATCCCATATTTAAAAGACCCAAAAATTCAACTAAAAGACTTCTAGAGCTGAGAATGTATCCACCATATGATCCAGCCATATCACTCCTGGGTATCTTTCCAGAGGAACTGAAATCAGAATAGTATAATAATACATGCATATCCATTTTTATACCAACACAATTCACAATAGCGAAATTATGGAACCAACCTAAGTGTCCATCAACAGATGAATGAATCACAAAATTATGGGATATACATACAATAGCATTATACTCAGCAATAAAGAAGAACAAAATTATGTCATTTTCAGGAAAAATAGATGACCTGGAGAACCATATGTTCCATGAGATTAGTCAGTCACAGAAAGTGAGCAGGCATATGTTTTTGCTCATATGTAGAGGCTAGGGAATAATTGGGAGACCAAAGACACTTCAGATAGTGGAGGAGAAACATCAGTGGAGTCAGGAAGGTGGTCTGGGGGATTTGGGGTGGGTTGGTGAATCAATGGAGGAAACACTTCCATGGATATTATGTACTTATGTGAGAATACTAATGCCAATCTCAATATCCTGTAAGAGAAAGGGGAGGGAAAGGAGATGGAGATGGAGGGACACTCATCAAATGCTGTGTGCACATATGTCACCATAATAATGAACTACATTATCATGTGAAACTATAATGCACCAATAAATGTATAAAAAAATTAAAATTAAATAAATTGCATTTTAAAAAATAAATAAAATTCCACCCCACAGCTTCGAAACTCCCTAGTCTCCTCTACTATTTTTCTCCACAGCTACCACTGTGTTCTAGAATTCTCTCTGTTCCAGTGTGGTGGTGCACACAGAGTCAAGCAAGTGGTAATTTAGCAAGACCTTGTTTTGAAAGAGAGAGAGAGGAAGGAAGGAAAGAAGGAAGGAAGGAAGGAAGGAAGGAAGGAAGGAAGGAAGGAAGGAAGGAAGGAAGGAAGGAAGGAAGAAAACAGGCTGGAGTGTAGCTCAAGAGGTAGAATATATCTGGGTTCAATCCCCACTACCAATGAATGAATGAATGAATGAATGAATGTATTAAGTGAATAAAATTATCTGTTAATTATTTATTCATTTGATTATTTTTAGTGCCTTTTACCCATGCCAAATTTTCCACTAGATGTTAATCTCTAAAGGCATCTTTTAGTTTATTACTAAAATCTATTTGGTATAAATACCTGCTGAATCAGATTTATTTATTTACAATAAATAAATTATTTATCTAATTTTTGCCTTTGGTTTCTGGCCAGAAGTTTAAACCTGTTGAAATTTCCTGAGTGATCAGAATATCTTTGTTGGAAGAAGAACGTGCCCTATCTGAGCCCCTAGATAGCCTCAGGACAGAAGTATTCACCATAAAGACCAAGTAGTAATTAGAGGGTTAATACTGTCAACCCTCTCAACCTATAAGAAAGGGAAAGACATTGAAGATTGTGTTCAATCAAGTAGCTAATGATTTCCTCAAACATACTTATGTAATGAACCCCCAATAAAAACGTTAGATATGGATACTAGGTATAACTTCCCAGTTGGTTACCACACAACATGCCAGGAAGATAAATCACCCCAACTCCATGAGGAAATAACAAGGAAGCTCAAGATTTTCTCAAATCTTACTCTGTCTGCATTCTCTGCAATAAAATGGTAATCATAATTATAGCAATTCCTGAGTCCTGAGAGTCAAGTAGCTCTAGTGAACTGTCAAACCTACAGCAGGTTATGAAAATGTCCTAGCTGATGACCAGTTGCTCAAAAATGGCCTCAGGCCCCCGAATCTGTGGCTATTGTCTAAAGTGAGGGCAGTTGTGTTGGAGATTGTGCTTTTCACTCTGGAGCACCTGCTATTAACTCTGGGAGGTCAGCATCAGAGCTGCATTAAATTGCAGCACCTTGGTTGGAATTGAAACAAAATATTGTAGGTTAAAAAACAACTTAAATGCATTTCCATAAGTGTGTACATTGTACTTGTTTGGCATCTGCATTCAAGGCCCAGTCCCTCGATTCAACTTGTATGCCTCACAATTAATGCATTGGATAGTTTTTAAGCTAACACTTTAATAAAATGACAAAGGAGTTCAGTGCATGCATTTATTTTTTCCATACTGCTGAACATTTGCCCTTATTTACTTTTAAGCCAGTGATCTATGTATGTATTTATTTCTCTGAGTAAGTAAAAAATAAATGTGTGGAGATATAGATAAAATCAAGATACCAGGAACTAAAATTTTGAAATGCATTGTTTAAGGTAAATCCATCCATCATTAAGAGTGGCTGAAATATATTGCTGCTACATGGATGCACAATGGAACTCATTAATTTTATGCACTCCATGAATAGCATATTTTAATAGTTTCTAGGTTAGCAGGGGTAAGTAAATTAAGCAAAACTGTAGGCAGACAGAATAGTAGGTGACTCCTATTATACTTTGTTTTCATAAGCTGAGATAAGGATCCACAATAGAGGCAATCAATTATTTCAAAAGAAATTCAAATTCAGAAATCAATAGCAGACTTTCCTTGCACAAGGGGAATGTCTAATAGCAGCAATCAGTTAACTAGGGCAACTTCAAACCTGATACATTTAGCCAAAATGATTTCAATTTCTATCTCCAAGTACACTTTGGTGCTTCTTTTCCATCTTATTGCATTGAAATTTTTCATTAGAGATTCAAGGCTTTTCAGAAGTGAAAGCTACCATAGAAATTATTATGAGAGAGAACATCTGCTGGAGACACCTTATAAAGTTAAATTTGAATTCAGGTTTAAACATGTAACAAGGATGATTGTTATACTAATCCTTTTGCTTAATGAAAGCAAAGTGAATAAATATGGGTGTTGCATTTTTTAAGGGCTCTGAGAATGTATTACATTTTAGAAGTGCTGGGCAGATTTTATCCTTATACCATTATAATATAAAATAGATTTGTTAGCAAATCAATAGTGCAAAGGAAGAAAATGCTTCTTCTACTGAACAGTAAAGGACAACTGCTGTTTCAATCACCACTTCGGCAGCCGTACAATGAAGACTGGCTAATTACAAGTGATTCAAACACTTGTATTCAAACAATGAAGACTGGCTAATTATAAGTGATTGTCATGTATGCATGAAAACAAGTTTTAAAGATATATAGACCACTTTGTCCTTCCTGAATTCCATCAACAAAATAATTCCATGCCCTTGAACATAATATAACTGAATTATATTTTTAAAATATTCTATGCATTTGATGTTTCGTAAAGTCAGATTAACCTCTTAGCCAGTACAAATTAGTAAAGTTTTTCAATGTGTGAAAAGAAAAACTAGCTGGAAATCATATCTTCATCACTATTTCTTCAGTGGAAGAGTTCATTTAAAAACTGAAGAAATGTTATTTAAAGGAATCCAGAAATGAACCCAAAGTAATTAATTCCAATTCTAATATCATATTTAAAGGTCTTCATCTTTCAACCTTTACAGTGAAGACCATTTAAAATGAGTTTAAAATGAGTTTTTTTTTTTTTTTTTTTTTTGCGGTACTGGGGATTGAACTCAGGGACATTCTACCTCCGAGCTACACCCCCAGCCCTATTTTTTATTCTTTATTTTTGAAACCAAGTCTCACTAAGTTGCGGAGTGCCTCACTAGGTAGCTGAGGCTGGCTGCAAACCCGGATCCTCAGGTCTCAGCCTCCCGAATGCTGGGATTACAAGCATGCGCCACCATGCCCGGCTTAAAATGAGTTTTGAAAATGAATAAATAAAATAACTGAGCAAACACCCTATATTATACCTTCTAGGAAAGCAGATTTGTGTGTGTATGTGTGGTGTGTGTGTGCGTGTGTGCATGTGTGTGTGTGTGTGTGTGTGTGTGTGTATAAGTGAATGGGGGGTGCTGGAGAATGAAGCCAGAGACACTCTACTTCTGAACTACTTCCCCAGCCCTGTTTTGTTTTTATTTTGAAACAGGGCCTCCCTGAGTTTCTGTCCCTGCCTTGAATCTGCAGCCCTCCTGTCTTAGCCTCTCAACTATAGAAAAGCAGATTTTTAAACCATCCTGTGCATTACAGGATTTCTCAAAGAAGCATTATTAATATTTTTTTTTCTCTGTCTTGATGAGAAGTGCTGCCCTATACATTACAGGATGACAAAAAACGTCTCTGGCTTCAAACCGCAACTCATCAGTGGCCCATCCTTGCTTCACCCGGCCCATACCAAAAATGTCTATAGACATTGTCAAATGTCCCATAAGGATGGGGACAAAAAACATGCCCACCTAAGAATCACTGAATAGTTTGTTAAAATACAAAGCACTAAATTCAAACTCTGGAAATTCCAATTCAGTAACTGAAGTGATCTCCTGTTTTACCAATACTCTGAATGTTGTCGTGTAGGTAATCCCTTGACTACTTTTTTGGAACCACTAAATATCTTTTTGTTTGCAAACAACATCAATGATGAAGGAAAAGACATTCACATGAGGCTGACTGAGTATGCAGCCATCTGACCTTGACAGACTTACTAGCTGCCCAAAGTTAATGGAGAGGCCTGAGAGTCAGGAATGGCCTCCTACCAATCAGAAAACCTTGCATTTTAAGCATCATATTATGCAGAATGCTTTCATAAGTTCTCTCAACAATCCTCAAAAGAGATAGGAAAGATATTTTGCAAACAGGGTTCCGTAACCATTCTACCTCATTAGAATTAATATTTCTAGTGTCTGTGATCATGAATAACAACACAACAAAAGCTAATAGCCTCTTGCAACCACAGGACATCCATAGAAGAAACAGAAGCAGACATTAGCTGCCTCACCTAAAATTACACACTCAAAAATCAGGCAAAATTCAAAGCTCAGCCAGTTTCACATGTAAATAGAATTTTTTACTATGATCTGCATACTTTTCTTCTCCAGCAGGTATAACTAAATCAGTTCACTACAAATTGGGCATTAAGGAGTTCCGAACTCAGCTATAAATATCATATAGTTATATGTGAATAGATATAAACAAAGTTTTTAAAAATGAAGTTTGAGCTTTTTCCCCCATCAAATAACTTTAGAATACACTACTCATTTCAGTTAATATACCACCTTCTTTTCAGGTTAAACTATATTTATTGTTGCTATTGTTGTTATCTCTCAGCAGTCACATTACCCCTTGTCTGGTTTATGGTCAAATAAATTCTTATTTTCCATGGTCTACTGTCAAATCTATCCTGCACTATGAAGTTGACTTTTATGAACTAAATACAGGACTATATGTTTATTCCTGTCAAATTTATCTTCTTGGTCAAACCCCAAAATCCATTCTATATATAAACCAAATAACCAAATTGGTGACAAGGTTAGATGTAAATTCCCCTAAAGAATTTGATATAACCCCTATCTTTCCTTTTCATCTTCTTCACAATCATTATTAAGAGTTATTTATACTTCTGAGATCCTCTGAGCAAGATGGAATCATAAGGATATGTCAGGCAAATGGAGCAACACCATAAATAACCAAGTGGATCAGGCCAGAGTATGCTGGCTTTCAAAGGCCCACTAAATAATGTCAGAGGAAATGGTATTCAAGTACTTCACCACCAGCTTCCAGCCCATCTTTCCAGACTTAGCTGACATCAGTTCTTATCCTCTATGCTGTGTGGTCAACAGGACCATCTCCAGTTATTTAATTTAACAGGATGTTCCTACCTCAAGTCTTCTGTTCATTCCTTTGATGCATACACTCATGACCTTCCCAGTCCAGCAGGTTACTACCAGGTGAGATCCTACTAACCTTTCAGTGTCCAACAAACACAGCCATGTGCTCCATAATGCTTGCCATCACTACCCACTTCACTGCCCACACTTTCTGGAAAGATCTCTCTCCTCCTACTGAATTCACATAGTGATTGATGAATATATCACTCTCAAGGCAGTCAGTATTTGCAATGATTCCTTATTCATGTATTACATCCACCCAATACCTAGCATGATATTTCTCACTTGGGAATTTTTTGTTGATTTAAATAATGAATTGAAATTGCACCTCAAACTCAAAAGTAGAAAAAGGTGACAGCAAGACCTAGTGTAGATGAAAATGAGAGCTTAACAGTAAAAATTAGTAACAGAATAAAAAAGTATCTCATAATACTTCATTGATAAGAAAAAGAAAAAGAAACATGCCTCTTCTAACCCAAGTTTTATAAGTGAGATCAGCCGATCTAGTGGCTTTTGTAACTGACTCTTGCTTCTTGGAATCCACATTACTAGTTTTACTCTTTCAAATACAGGGCATCACTAAAGGAAATAGAGTTTTCAGATATAGCACTTCAGGAATGATGCGAAGTCTATAGTGGTTACAGGTAGAAAAGCAGGTTTGGGCCAAAACAGCAAATTGTTTAATCAGTCCTCAGGTCAGTAATACATTTCAGAGCCATTTGACCTGGAATAAGCCTGGTGAGCCCAACTCTACCTACACAGAGATAAAACCATTTAAAGGGACTAAGCAACCGATTCCCTGAAGGACTCTGATATTCAACAATCACTTAAGTTAGATGAAAGATAAAAAGAAGCCCAGAACATGAGCCACAAATTATTTACTCTCTTATCATGACTGCTAAAATACAATTTAAGCTGGGAAAAGCTTCTAATGAAAACCTGGAGTTTTCTTAGAGCCAAAGTGGTAAATTTATCTGAATTCATCAAGTTTACTTAGTAAAATAATAGTAGTCAACACATTTTAACAAACACTATTATTGCAAAAACAACTAAATAACAAATATTGTGTACATAACTTAAATCCATGCCCTTCTTATATTAAGCAATACTAAAATGGAAATATTTCTGTCTGTATAAGAATTTGAAAAGGCTTCCACATGAATTACAATGAGGTAATATCTATTTTATCAAAATAAATTGACATCAATTTAACAAAATTGGCATCAAATATAAATGTAGTAACAGGTCCATGAAACCATGTATTTTATTTTACATGCATTTAAATATATACATATATCATAGGTCTATATTGATGTAGTTCATATTACATGTATCTGAAATACACACATGCAAACACATGTGCATGTGCACCAACACGTACACACACACAAACACAAACACACACACCACTGTGATGTGATATAAATAGCACATGATAAGAGCCCAGAGATATCTATTTAAATTCACCATGTCTGTCTGTAACTGACTCTATGCCTTGAGATCATTCTATCTCTAGTTTCACCAGGGCTGGGGTCAGCACTTACCTAACAAGTGCAAGGCCCTGGATTCCATTCACAGCACTGTGAAAAAAGTAAAAGAAAGAAAGAAGATACTTTAGTTTCATAATCAGAAAAGAGAGATGGATAGACTATATGAGCATTGGACTAGGTGAGCTTCAAGTACTAATAATCTATGCCTATAAATATAAATATATGAATCTTATATAAAAAGGTATATAGAGATGAAATGATCTATATCTTAACCACAGGCTAAGTGTTTTCTCCTTAGCATTAGCACTTCAATAAGAAACAATATATACAAATAAGGGTATAAAATAAGACCTTAACCCACCCCCCAACTCCCATGGATTGATTAGTTCTAAGTCTTCAACTTCTTTTCTTACACTGCAAAAGCATAGAAATTAAACATTTCTTAATCCATTGAATACATTATTTATAATCATCAGTTTTGTGCCAGAGACTATTTCTAGGCAGCTGGGGATGCAGTGATAACATAGATCATCATAAATAACATAGATCTTATAACTAGTGAATAACACAGATAATAAATAACAAGGCAAGATAGATATAGAGTATGGTAAGAGTTCTGGAGGTGGCTGATAGTGAGAAAGACATCTTTGAACACTTGAGACCTTGAGAACAGGCGTTGAGCCAACAACAGTAAATGCTGGGAAGGGCACACCCACACCCCGCAGAGGGATTAGCAGGAACAGAGGTCCTGGGAGGAGAAGGGAATCAGTGTGTTCATCATCTGGGTCCATTTACTATATAAGGGCATGGAACAATGTATTAGAATTTCTATAAGTTAAATAATAAATCCACTCCTTGGATATTATAACAAGAAAGACTAGCAATGGCACCACCATATGACCCATCTATACCACTCCTTGGTATCTTTCCCAAAGAATTAAAGTCAAAATAATATAGTGATACATACGTACCCTTGTTTACAGCACCACAATTAACAATAGCCAAGTTACGAAACCAGCCTAGGTGCACATCAACAGATGAATGAATAAAGAAAATTGTAGTAATACACACAATGAAGTTTTACTCAACCAGAAAGAAGAATTAAATTATGTCATTTGTATGAAAATGGATAGAACTGGCTGGGTGTGGTGGCGCACGCTTGTAATCCCAGCATTCAGGAGGCTGACACGGGAGGATTCGGATTCTCGGCCAGCCTCAGCTACCTAGTCAGGCACTCCGCAATTTAGTGAGACCCTGTTTCAAAATAAAGAATAAAAAATAGGGCTGGGAGCTGGGCGTGGTGGCGCACGCTTGTAATCCCAGCATTCGGGAGACTGAGACCTGAGGATCCGGGTTCGCGGCCAGCCTCAGCTACCTAGTGAGACACTCCGCAACTTAGTGAGACTCGGTTTTAAAATAAAGAATAAAAAATAGGGCTGGGGGTATAGCTCGGAGGTAGAATGCCCCTGAGTTCAACTCCCAGTACTGCAAAAAAAAAAAAAAAAAATAGGGCTGGGGGTGTAGCTCGGAGGTAGAATGCCCCTGAGTTCAATCCCCAGTACCGAAAAAAAAAAAAAAAAATGGATAGAACTGGAAAACATCATGCTAAGTGAGATAAGCCAGTCTCACAAAATCAAGGGTTGTATGTTTGCTCTCATATGTGGAAGATAGAGACAAAAAAGAAAAGAAAAGGGACCCCATGACAATTAGGAGAGAGACCACTAGAGTAGTGAAAAGGGGGTGGAGGAGGGGAGAGGAAAGAGAGAGAATGTATGAGGAAAGCCAAATAATGCTATGTGCATATATGAATGTATCACTATGAATCTCACTATCATGCACAACTACACTTCACCAATAAAAAATCTAAAAGAAAATCATCTTGGATTAGGAGTAGCTACTGACACATTCCATTCCTACTGACCACATCCCATTGACCAAACCTTATTTATTTAAATCATACTGACTGACATTTATTGAGTGCTTAAAAGGTGACAGCTAATCTTCTAAGGGTATCATGTTTATTGCTTGATTTAGTCTTTACGACCTTTCTCAACTCAGGCATACATCTCTTACTACTATAATTTTATATTTAACCCAAAGAGGTTATATACATATTGAGCAACTTGCAGGAAAACAGTCAAAATTCTAAGCAGCACTGTGGCTGCAGGGTCCAGGCACTTGTTCACTGCTCTCCAAACATCTGTCAACTCTGTCTCCTCCTTGCTTAATGTGAAAAATGGGAAACATCTCATTAATAATTTTCACATTGATAATATATTCAAATTACAGTATTTTTGATATACTGAGTTAAGCAAAAGACATTTTAAAAATTGACTTCATCTGTGTAATAGGAATAGAAGAAAGGAAGGGAAGAGGTTATACACTGATAAATAGCAAAATAGTGAAATAAGGTTAACATGTATGGTTAACTTTGTTTCCTAAGGATAATTAGAGCTAAAAAATAACACTTAGAGTGAATTCATAGAGCACCAAAAGCCAGACCTTCATAATAACTTTTTCAATATAATGCAGATTTTTACATTGAAAAAATACAGCCAAAGCTACTATTAGTTTTTATATCATTTACTGAGTTTTATAATCAAAAGTATTCTGTATTATTAAAATGAACTATGTATGTACTAATCTGGGGAGACTGGTTTTAAAAATATCAATAGCACAACAAAACTTCCTTCACATTTAATTGTCATAGCATGACAACAAATATGGATCAGTTTCTCAGAGGTGTTCTTTTCAAGGGCTCTATTAATTTTCCCAAAGGATTTTTTTTTATAATCTTTTCAAAGTCAAATCATTCTCTTTTTAAACAACTGTATTGTTTTATCCTAGTAAATTTTCACCTTCTCCATTGTTATCTGGTTTAATTTTCACATCCATTTTACCAATGGCTTTGCCTAAAGTTAAGTAACTTGCCAGTACACTTCTTTGTGCTTTATTCTATAAGTCTTATAAAAATTGTGAATTTACTTTAAAATCATTTACTTTCTATGTATTGTGTATTGTCCTAGACTGTAACTAGATTAGTCTTCAAAGATGTTGGAATAATGGTCCACAGATGCTAGCATTGAGCAAAGAGGGGCATTTGAGTGAGGACTACTATTCCCAAGTCATTAGCTAATTTGTAAATAATTTTCACTAACAATATCCATTGCTTCTCTATAAAATGTAGCTTCAAAAATGCATAAAATAAAAATGTGGGTAAAGGAAATCTTTGTTTGGTAGAAGGGCGAAATTAAAATTGTAGTCAAGACAGTATGTCATTTTAAAGAAAAAATATAATAAATTACATATAAAACATAATATTGTATTAAATATAAAAATACAATAATATATTAAACATAATATGTTACCTATTGTATTTGACAAAAATTCTGCATTTAGCAATTAGGAAAATGACCTCTCAAACCTATAAAGCAGAATATTTTGAGGAGAAGGAAGGTTCTGAGGAGAGGAGGGGCCAGAAAGAATACCTGTCATTCCTATGTGGAAGAACATGTGGTTCTGTTGAAATAAAGAGGTACAACACAGAGCTGTTTTGCACACTAAACCAGATCCTCTCAGCAGTATAGTCAAAACCACACCATTATTCCACAAGATGTACAGAAAGGGCTCAAAGCTGCAAATCATGTGCAAGACCCAGTGCTGAGAGAAATGCTTCTATTGTAGAACTATACAATATCTGAATTCTGCAAATCGTGTGGGAGGGGCGACTAGGAACATCGTTCCCAGGTGTCCCAATGAACATCATGCTCATTAATACTGGATTTTCCTTTTATAAATGCTTCCCCTGCTTCTAGCTAAGCAGGCTCCTAGCCCAGGGTAACACTGACATGAATGGAGAAGATCATTATAATTACAGAGCTTTCAAGGATTGTCAAAGTTGACATTGTCACAGTAACTAACATCTTTGTAGATTTATCAATAACTTTAAAAATCATAGCTAAGCTGGGTGTGGTGGCGCACACTTGTAATCCTAGCATTCGGGAGGCTGAGACCGGAGGATTCGGGTTCGCGGCCAGCGTCAGCTACCTAGTGAGGCACTCTGCAACTTAGTGAGACCCGGTTTCAAAATAAAGAATAAAAAAATAGGGCTGGGGGTATAGCTTGGAGGTAGAATGCCCCTGAGTTCAATCCCCAGTACCGCAAAAAAAAAAAAAAAAAAAAAAAAAAAATCATAGCTAAAAATCTTGGTGGTGCAAGTCTATAATCCCAGTACTTAGGAGGCTTAGACAGGAAAATCGCAGGTTTGAGGTTAGCCTCAGCAATTTAGCACAGCCCTCAGTAATTTACTGGGATCCTATTTCAGAATAAAAAATAAAATAGAATTGGGGTGTATCTCAGAGGTAGAATGACCCTGGATTCAATCCCCAACTCAAAAAAAAATCATAAGTAATAGCTCATCATACACATTTTTAAAAAAAGGTTTTTTTTATAAAATATGTATAAAATATCAGCACTGAAGTATCTGAGCAAACTAGCTGTATAAATGCATCATATGCCCACTTCTATCTGAGTCCAACTTCATGCACTTGCCAAATGCTGCCTCTAAGCCTTGCTCAGTATTAGGCACTGTGCTCAGAATCAGGCATGACAGATGAAAAGGGTTCCATTGTCTACTTCATAAGACTCAGCATATGTATGGACCAGTTAAGCAGATTGTTGAGGCAGGAAAGCACACAGTTTGATTGTTATTGCATTGATTTGAAATGGTTTTATATTGATTTAACCGACAAATTTTTTGTATGGTTTGCATGATTCCCAGTCACATATGCTCCATCTTGGCATGTGTAATCACTAAATTCCTATCTACACACTGAGCTGTCTCCTAATACTTGGAATAAATAAAGGGTTTAGCTAAATTGATTCCCTCAAATTAACCATGCCCTCAACTGTGCCCTGGCTTTAGTAATCTACTGCCTGGTAAGTTTTGTTCTCGTGAGCTTTTCTCCCTCACTTCTTCTTCAGCTCCCTTTACTGTATTGTTTTCTGACACTGAATTATCTGGACAGGCTACTAAACCCCATAACCCGTAAACATTGTACTACTTGATATTTGAAAGAGTGTGGCTCATGAATGCCTGCATTAGAATCACCTGTTCCTGGACCAGTGTAATCAAAGGGCAAAGTGTGTGTGTGTGTTTGTGTGTATGTGTATGTGTGTGCATGTGTGTGTATTGTAAGAGTTACAAAAGGGGGTACAGTATATGTATGTATGTATTCTGGGTGGAATGAGGGCCCCCAACACAATATTTATACCTTCCATTATTCCATACTCTCCAGGTTTTTATCCTACTTCAACTGTTCCTTCTAAGTCAAGCTTGCTGGTTCTTTCTCTTCCACTGACCACTAAAGCATTGTAAATATCACAAAGCTCACTCATTGGCATTCTTCTCTTTTCAATGCATCATTCCTTATAGTCTCATGGTTTTAAGTACCATCTGGTCACTCTGAAGTGTAAGGTTCCAGTTTAGCTTTTCCTTTATAATTGTATTGCCTACTAGACATCTCCTCTGAATGTCTGATAGTCATCCAATACAGAGCACATTCAAAATTGAGCCCCTGATCTCCCTCTCCAAATGTATTTCTCCTTCATCATTTCTTATCCCAGCCATGGCAATTTACCAACCCAGTCACTCAAGCCCAAAGTAGGCCCTGTCCTTCCCCTCCTCCACCATCTGTATTTTCTGCTTTGTTCACTTCATAGTTCTTATCATGTTAACCACTTAGAGCTGTCTGTCCCCAAAGGCTCATTTGTTGAAGGCATGGTCCCCAATGCAGCAAAGTTCAGAGGTTCAAAGTTCAAAGTTCAGGGGCTTTGGGGAGGTGATTGTATCATAGAGCTCTGGCCTCATCAATGGATTAATCCACTGATAGATTCATGATTTTATGGCATTATTGGGAGGTGATGGTAACTACAGGAGGAGGGGCCTAGTTTGCAGAGGTACATCACTTGGAATCTTCCCTGGAAGGGTTTATTCAGACTCACATTTTCAGCGGTTTCAGAGGCTCCATCTGTGGTCAGCTGACTCCAAGAAAAAACATCATGGGAGCATGGAGAAGGAAAGCTGCTCTCTGCTCATGGCTTTCGGAAGCAGAGGGAGAAAGAGAGAGAAGAAGGAGCCATGGCAGACATATTTCTTGCTATGGTTTGGGTCTGGAATGTCCCCTAAAAGGCCCACATGTTGAAAAACAATACAACGATATTAAGATGTAAAATAATCGAATCAGGTCTCTAATAGATAGAGATAGATCCACTGAAGGATTAATAATTTGAATATGTTTACTGGGTGATAACTTAGGCAAGTAAGGATTTATTAACAAGAATCAGTAACTGAGGGTGTGGCCTTAGGGCCTATATTTTTCCCTGGTTACCTTCTATATCTCTGCTTCCTGCCGCCATTAAGCTGAGGCCAGCTTTCCCCCATCAGTCTGTGCTGCCATGGTGTCTACCTTGGAGTTGGCTGACTCTGGACTACACCTCTGAAACCCTGAACCCAAAGAACTTTTCCTCCTCTGTGTTGTTTATATCAGGTATTTTTGTCACAGTGACAGAAAAGCTGCCTATAATAGTTCTCAAGATCAGGCTCCCAGTGACCCACCTCTGCCAACTATCCTTCACTTCTGAACCTACTGTATTGGGGACATGCTTTCAACACACGAGTATTTAGGGGGACATTTCAAACCCAAACCAGAACATCTCTACCAAATCTTCTCTGCCATGGTGCTCTGACTTACTACAGACCCCAGAGCAACAGAGCCAGCTGACCATGGACCTAAACCTCTGAAACTGTGAGCCAAAACAAACCTTCTATCCTTTAAGTTGTTTCTATCAGGCATTTAGTCCCTGTGACAAAAAGATGACTAACACAATAGCAGACTATATTTATTTTGCTAAATATTTGTCAGCCCCACTAGGACAATTATTACCTGAATTTTTTCTCACTGCTAAATCTTTTGGCCCTGGAATAATGCTTGGTACTCAGTAGACACTCAATAATTAGTCATTGGACAAATAAGTTGATCTGCTTAACATGTAGTAGGAATTTATAAATATGTGATAGGAAAAATGAATTTGTACCTGATCATTCTTAAAATAATAGATTGTTTAGCAGTCTCCTGATTTCCTGAGCAATGTTCCCACCCTGTAGCTCCAGGATTACTTCCAGCCTGTTTTGTTTATTCTTGTTCCAAATCCATGTTATGTTCCAGTATGGAAATCTATGAGAGAATAAATGTAAACTTACTTCAGAGACTAATATACAAGCAGTGAGAGAAAGGCTAATACCATTAGCATCATCACCACCATCATTAGCAAGTTATTGATAAGACAAAATATAGCTGGAAAATTCTTTCTGTAACAAGTGTGTATACTCCCAGGGCAGAATATCTTATTAACTCTGAAAGAAGATCTATTGGAATCAGGCCGCAGCTTCTAAACTGGTGTATCTCAGATGGCATATGTATTTGTTTGGCTCATACAGTTTTCTCAATTTTTTAAATGCAATACCAATATTTGAACAGTAAGAGAAAGCATGTAAAAAGTCAGAATTCCTTTCTATTTTGAAGGACTGATAGATCCAGCAGTGCTGGGACTGTGTCTTGGCACAATAGTCATCGGCCGATCTATTAGCTGCTCCCTTCTCATAGACAGTTCTCTCTCTAGGTTGCCACAATTGCTATCCTGCCAGAGTCACTAATTTACATTACATCCTGGGTCCCCGTGGGCACATGAGTTGGCAACTATGACTTGAGAGTCCAGATTCTTGCAAATAAAACTAATGCTCAAGATCTAGTCTGCTTATTCCTATATAAAAAAAGAAGAAAATATATTGGCTAAATATATTACTTCTCCAGGGGAAATCAATAAGCTAAATGCTTTCTCAAATTTGGGGCTTACAATTTTGTAAACCAAACCAAGCAGAGATTTTATGTAGTATTCTAATG
Organism: Graphiurus murinus; assembly: GCA_004027655.1. Lineage (NCBI taxonomy): Eukaryota > Metazoa > Chordata > Mammalia > Rodentia > Gliridae > Graphiurus > Graphiurus murinus. The sequence goes on from PVLC010012939.1 coordinate 33,709, forward strand.
TTCTCTTATTAGTGATATTATGCAAACAAAGAAACAAAATAATTCTTTTGGTTTTATCCAAATCAATGATGAGCAAGGATGCAGAAGGTGCGGAAGCACATTCTATCACTTTCAAAGGAGTTTGCAGTGAAAAATCCTTTTTTTCGTATATTGAGCACACAGCATGCATTTGGTGACAGATGGTCATTCCAAGTGCTGTGGTCTGTCTCAATATATAATGAAAAATATATAAACCTTCTGTTGCACAGCATAGGCGTGAGGCTTAAACACCTGTTTTAAATTACTCTGATACCATAAACATTCTTGAAAATTGGAAAGCCCTCTGTTTTAAGAAAGTGAGAGGCACCACAGCCAACTACACTAAATTGAGTAGGCTTGAGTCCAATGAGCAGTAAAAAGAAAATTATGCCAGTAGCTACCGGCAAACAGCTAATGGTAATAATGATATCACTGAGTGGGAATGCAGTTACAATCTACTGCTGAAGAAAAACTGTATGTCCCTAGAAGTGTACATAAAGTGATGCTGTATATTTTATTTTTCATCTTTCTCAATTTTTCTTTTAAATGTGATAACTCTGGAATGTTCTTTCCAGGGGAAATTATGAGATAGTGATGTTCTATATCTAATTAACAGGAAACTTAGTGACACTCCCTAATGATTGATTATCAATATTGCACTCAAGAACTGAACCGCTAACATTTCAGCTCATCCTGCAGCTCTATCACAAGAAGAGATCTCATTCCCTTGTTCAGTCGGCAGCGAAGTTGTCACTGCACCTTCCTGATTTCTTCAAGGAAACATCTGCCTAGTTGAAGTTCTCATAACGAAGATCTGTCAAATTCCTGAAGAGCTGCATATCATCCAATAATTAACCTGGAAAGATCAGCTGCCAATGGCAGCATGCCATCGCTAACAGATGCCATTACTGTTATCTCTCTGAAAAAGAGGTCAAATGTTCTGCAACATAGTTTTTCTTTTGCCCTCTGGGTATATAGTAGTCATTTAATAAAATTTTCATTTTGTACTGTATAAAAATCAGAGGTAGTTTTCAGCTTACTGATTGACTGATTAGATCATTTAAAGGCAGGCTTATCTTTAGAGTAATTATGCGATTGAGTAATCTGACTTCAAGATTGGAGGGCTGCAAATAGCTTGTTGGAATGCATGTCAATTGACATTGCCTTGTACATTCATGACAGTTAGATTTATATGAGCACTATCATCAGAGACCTGCCAGAATACACAAAAATAAATTCAATATTAACAAACAAACTTTGAAACTCATCTTATTTTCCACATACAAGCACTCAGGGTTAGATTATCACCATGGATCAGGCTGGATAAATTCTAATATCTTGTGCCATTGGGCAAATATCTGAAGAATGATGCTTGCAGGGCCAGTGACAATTTCAAGGAAATAGAATAGCATGTACTAAAATCTATGGGATCAAACACTGTATTTTATTGTTGGACCAACAATACAATTTCTGTCCTTATACACATTACTTCTTAGCAAATCTAAGGAATGTATTGAGAAATCAAACCTCCTTAGGCACTTAGCTATTAAAGTTTAAGCCCATTAGAGTAAAAGTTTGCTACAATTAAAAAAAATAAGCTATTGATTTTTTGCCCATTTAAAAATAATTTATGTGCATGTTTTTTTTAAGAGGTCTGAAGTGAAATAGCAGCACCCCTCTCAATTACATATTCTCATTCCCAAGAAAAAGATAAGCAGCACAATTCCATATTCTCACTCCCAAGAAAGAAATTAGCAGTGAACATTTTGAGCATTTCTCCAGAATTTTCAATGAGTGTACTATGGATGATACTATACTCTTTGTTCTGTATGTTGCTACTTTTATTTAACTATATATCCAGGAAAGCATTTCTTAGTATCATACAAAGATGGACCTTTATTCTGTTTAATAGATATATACTATCCTACCACTAGATGGATATATGGTAATTTATTTAAATATTCTCTTGCTGTTTTGTTTGCCCACCCCCTCCATTTTTAGCTATTAAAACAATGCTGCATGAACAGAGGAATGACTTTCAAATAGTATTACTTTAAACGGAATAAATTTATTTTAGAAATTGTGGGAAATTACACTTCCGCAAGTGAGCAGAGCCAGAGAATGTCTAGTGAGGAGGGCTAAAGAAGAAATTCTACCTCTGTGATTGCTTCAATCAGCCTCACTTTTAGCATCAGCCCAGGTACAAAAAATTGTGTGTGTGTGTGTGTTGCTTAGGATTAAACCTGGGGCCTCACCTGGTAGCAAGCGCTCTGCTACTAATGTGTATCTCCAGTCCTAGATATAGTTTTTTTTTTTTTAAATAGTAGGTATATAAACAGAGAAACACACACACACACACACACACACACACACATTCACTATATATACACACTTCAAATTGATTTGTGAAATTCTACTATTATAATTTTATTATATATTATACAATAAATATATAGATATATTAGTTGATAGTATTTATATATATATACTCACATATTTCAAATAGATTTGTGGATGATGATGATGATGATGATGATTATTATTATTATTATTATTATTATTTTACTTTTAGTCTCCAAACTTCTATTATACATCTTTGGTGTTGAAATATCTAAAAGATAAAAAGTAGTCTGGTTCACAGGATCGTAGATGATGGTAAAGATCTTGTGATGTGAAAATGAGAGTGTGGAAATATTCAGCCTACTTCCTAAATGAACACTGAAATGAAAATAAGAAAGCCTTCAATTTCACAATGCTTCTTCAATTTACAAGACTGCTTTTCACTTAAAATTGTCTGGTGTTTATAAAGAAAATGCTATAAGGGGTTTGAGGAAAATTAGCTTGCAATTGTGATATTCATTTGTAAGTCAATAACATTTGTCTTGAAATGCCCTCTTTTGTCTTCTTCTTAGGACCTTCAGGTATCTCATGAACCTTGACCTTACCTTCTCCCTGCTTCCAATATCAACCAATCAGACAAATTCAGACAAAGAAGGAGCTCTCCTTCTATCAAAGGGTCAAGCACTCTTGCTTTATCAGAGGCATTCTATGGAGTCAATTGTTTACCATTAATCTCTAAGTCATATGCTAATCTGTCAGTGACTTACTGAGTTAGTTATAGAAACTTTTTTTCAGGAACACATGACCTTTTAAAGTATTTAACTAGGGAAAATAAATAAACTTTTCAATATGCCTCTGGATGATCAGCAGTTCATTGTTTTTGACCACTTTATTTCTACTTTATATCAGTGTGTCTATTTCCTGTATGTGTACCCTAGGCTACAATTACCATGCTTCTTTTGCCACTTACCTGACTATTTTCAAATGAAAATATAAATTTTGACTTATTCATAGTAATCTTTTAACCCTAACTCTTCATTTGTTTTGCTTTCTGTTAATTTTCCTATTCCCCAAATCTCCAGCTGTTATAGTAGGTATAAAATGTCCTCTAAAGAGCTCATTTATTAATGTTTGAAGCTGATATAATTGAGTCCTGAGGGTTATAATCACAGCCAGTAGGGTGTGGTTGGAAGTAGGTCCCAGAGGTTGTGGCCTTGGGAATTATACAAATGGATCCTCCTCCCCCTGCTCTATCTCTTGCATCTGGCCTCCATGATGTGAGGAGCACAGCCCATGTTCTTTCCCTCTTTCTGCCTCCTGCCACCATGCCCTGAGATTTGCAGTCTCTGGCCTCATATGGTCTGAACCTGAAACTAAGAAAATAAATTTTCTTTCCTCTAAGTTAGATTATGGCTGTGAGAATGCTGACTAGAATACCAGTCTTGCTTTAATATCCTTTTGCTATATCTGTTTTTTTATCTAAAGAGCTGTATATCCTTTGCCTACACTGTGGCATACTGTCTGCCCTACCTATGCTTGAAATAGAATATAACTCTTGTGACCCTGCCAACTTTCCCCAGCAATGGCAGAACCCTTTTCCTTGCCCCATGACATTTGGTGAGAGAGAACCTAAAAGGGAACAGTGGGAGAAGTTATGACTCAAAGAGGAGGAAAATATCCTTTCAGTGCACAACTTTTAAATGACAAAAGAATAAATATATACTAGTTGATAAACAGGACACCCTCTCTTGCCATCTTTCAGGATTCTTCTCATCAACCTGGGCTGCATGCTAGAATCACACAGTGAGGTTTCAAGATTCATATGATTACAGCACACCTCATGATGATTAAATCAGGTACTGTTAGGAAGGGTCCAGGCATCAATAGTTTCTAAAACTACGCAAATGATTTCATTGTGCCACTGCCTTTGAGAAACAGTGTTTTGTAGTACAGTAAGACCACCATTAAATATATATATAAATCAAGCCTTTTCAGAAGAAGGCCATACCCATTGGTAATAATTAGTCTAGATCTTTTAGTTATAAAATTAACATTTCTTTAGTGTTAGTAAAATGTCTCTGACATAAAAGTTTAAAATGCAGTGCTTTATTGGGTACTCACTTTGATACAGTGATACAAGATGAAATAAACATTTGGCCTCTGCTCCTCCTTCCTGATACAGAGCTCCTTAAAACCCTTGTAGACAGGAGCATTAGAAGAATCTTCTGTTTCAATATTTGGGCTTTGATCCTGGTTTCTAATACAGAATTCTTAAGACCTTCTATAATTCCCTAAGTATAGGAGCTTCTGACATGGAGCTGCTAAATCCCTTGGAATTTCCTGGGTGATAGGAGATGTTTTGTTCTAAAGACGACTCTTAGTGGGCTTCTGGATAGCTTTAGGATGGTGACTGACTGCCAAGAGAGTCAATCACGTGATCAGAGGATTGGCACTTTAGTACCATCCCTAACCTCTAGGGAGAGGAGAAGGACCGAAGATTGAGTTGCTCACCAATGAACAATAATTTAATAAGCCATGCTTAGAGAATGAAACCTTAAAAACCTAAGGACAGAGTTTGGACAGAGTTTCCTCATAGTTGATCATATGAAGGAGGCTGGCAATGACATGCCAGAAGAAGGCATGGGACCTCTGGGCCTATCTATCTGTTCCATCAGGCTGTTAATCTGTATCTTATTAAATTCTTTATTACAAGTGAATAAACATAGGTCAAGTGTTTCCCTAAATTCTGTGAGTTGCTCTAACAAATTCAATCTGAGGAGAGGATCATAGAAGCCCCCAATTTATAACCAATTGGTCAGCAGTGCAGATCACAATTTGAGGTTTGCAACTAGCACCTAAAGTGAAGGTCGTCTTGTGGGACTGAATCCTTCACTCATGGGATCTGATGCTACCTTCTGGTAGTGTCACAATTGAATTAAGTTATAAGACACTCAACTGGTATCCACTGGAGAATGACTTGATGTGTAGGAAGCCCCCCCCGCACACACAAACACACATACACATACATTTGGTATCAGAAGTATTGTGTTGAGTGGTAGAGTGTGAGAGGAGAAAAGTTTGTTTGTTTTTCAGACTCACATAAATCCTTCAGGTATATTAGATATTAGGTCTGTATGTCATAGATTAAAAAAACTAAGGCCCAGGTTATGGGACCAAAACTGACAAGATCCCAACCCCAGGACTACAAAGCCCTGGAGTTCTTAGTCTTTCATGCTGTACTACAATCCCATCACACTGCAGTGCACAGGGTGGATGCTCATGACTGCTACAAATCTTACCTCATTTCAAGCTTCCAAAGGGTCTCTGTCATTGGATTTCATATCTGGCTCCTGCAAATTCTCTCAGAAGAGAAATGAAGAAAAGTAGGAGTTCTAAACATCCACAGAATTCTATTTTCCTCAGACCATCCATTCAATCAACCAGACTCTGTGTCTTTGACATTCTGATAACAGAAAACAATTCCTTCCTTTTGCAGACTCCCTGGCACATCACTACTAAGTCTCTCATGTCACGTCCACTTCAATTTCAATTTTACACTAGGACACAAGCACCTCAGCATGGTCAGTTCGGCAGCATATCAATGATGGAAAATTGAACATTCTTTAAAACAGAGCTGGATGAAAATGATAACTAAATGCTTTTCAGCACAGCCATGAATCATCTGCTTTCAATGGAGTGATATTTTAGGATTGCCCACTCAAGTTGACACCAATTCTGAATGGTGAGGTCTCACCCTTTCTATGAAGATAAGTTCCAATGCCATTTGTCTCTTTAATGCAGGCTTAGCACTGATGAAACTATTTCTGCTGCTCCCTGGCATAGACAGATAGAAAAATGTTTTCCTTGGAAAATAACAGAGATTATTTAAAAGCTTTAACTCCATAGTTTAACAAACCCCAGGAAGCTATATACCTTAACTATATCACCATGACTTCTCATAGCACTGCAAAGATCTGAGACAACATTGTTTTTTCTTCAATATTTGGTAAAAGTCAGTAAGCTCTACCTAAAATCCTTTACAAATTCATCATCAATACATTGGGAAGACAGTAGCTCATACTTTGTATATTTATTATAAAAATTAAATGAGCAATGAAAGAAATTAAAGGTGACTCAACAAGTTATGTGTCACTTAACAAAACTAAATACATTTTAGCATTTTCCTCCAAGTTTTTAAGAACTTCCTAAATTCCTTTAGTTAAAAACCCTGAAAGCAAATTTCACTTGGGAAAAAGATTCAAGTAAATCTTCCTTTTATTATAAACAGTAAATTTACTTTTGCCAAGCAATGAAAATTATAAGATACATTGCATTTCCCTCATTACTCTGAATACCTCTTTTCAAAGCAATATGAAGCAGTATATTGTAGAAGTGTAAACTTCATAGAAATAAAATAATCTGTCCAAAAAAGAAAAGAAACATTTTTTGTTCTTGAACTCTGAGAGAAAGATAATCATCAGTGTGTTAATACAAGATAAATTGAGTGATCTTGACCAGTATGCAATATAATACATGAGCAGGGTAATGGGTAGATTAGTTATATAAAAGAGAGATGATAGATCAATAGATAGATAGATAGATAATAGATGATAGATAGATAGAGAAATAGATAGATTGATGATAGATAAACTTTTCTCATCCTCCCTTCACTTTTGCTACTTGGCTTTTGTCTTTCATTTATAATTAAGAATTATTGACATTATAATAAAAAAAAGTTTATTGCAAGCTGCCTCAATCTTCTTGAAAAGTGGAATATAAGTACATAGATATATGCAGAAAACTGTTCTCTCTATTCCTTAATTTTGTTTTAACATCAGAGAATAAGAACTAACCCTAATTCTATACAGTAGACAATAGGATTACAATAACAAAGAAGATAAGCAAATTCCCCTAGGGATGGACATTTTTTAGCAGATCTTTCCTTTCCAGTTGGGCAACAACAATAAGCTAACATTGTACCAAAAGATACATTTTCTCAGTCAGTTTGATGGCTTTGGTGGGCCTGAAGATGCTGGAGCACTGAACAGTAGAATCATACATCTATTTATATGATAGAAGACATCTATGCTTGCTGTTTAGTAGACATAAAATCTGCTAGTCCAGTAAATCCTATGTGCCACACAAATAGAGTCAATTTCATCATTCATTATTTCCATATTTGCAAATTAACCAGATGGTTAAAATTGATTCATAACCCTTTTTCCAAGAAGATTAAGAAGATTAAAGTTATCAATAGCAAAGTTTATAAAACATTGATGAAGCCGGGCATCGTGGTGCATGCTTGTAATCCCAGCATTTGGGAAGCTGAGACTGGAGGATCCGGGTTCACCGCCAGCCTCAGCTCCCTAGTGAGGCACTCCTCAACTTAGTGAGACACTGTTTCAAAATAAAAAGAATAAAAAATAGGGTTAGGGGTATAGCTCAGAGGTAGAATGCCCCTGAGTTCAATCCCCAGTACCACAAAAAAAAAAAAAAAATTGATGAAATAAATTGGAAAAAAATATCTCGTGTTCATGAATAGAATTAAAATAGTTAAAATGCCCATAATACCCAAAGATATTTACAAATTCATTAGAAATTCCTATAAAACTTCCAGTGTTATTCTTCACAGAAATAGAAAAATCCTAAAAGTTCTATGAAACCACAAAAGACCCCAAATGACCCAAATAATCTTGAACAAAAGAACAAAGGTGGAGGCATCACAATACCTGACTTCAAAATATATTACAAAGCCATGGTAACTTTAAAAAGTATGGTATTAGTATAAGAGAGAGAGAGGGAGAGATCAATGCATGGGACAGAATAGAGAACCCAGAAATGATTCAGTGTATTTATAGCCAACTGATTTTTGACAAAGGAGCAAAGAACACACCATAGGGAAAGGATAATCTCTTCAATAAATGGTACTTAGAGAATTAGATGTTTATATATGAAAGAATGACTTTAGATCCCTATCTCTCCTTAATTATAAGAATCAATGCAAAATGAATTGAATATTTAGATGTAAATATTAAAACCATGAAATTATGAGCCGAAAACAAAACAGAAATGCTTAGGCTATATACCTGAGCAAAAAGAAAAAAAAAACATTTTTTGGATATGACCTCATAAGCATAGACAGCAAAAATAGGCAAATGAGATTACATAAAAACAAAAATGTTCTGCATAGCAAAGAAGATAGTCAACAGAATAAAGAAACAACCTAAAGAATAGGAGAAAATATTTGCAAAATATACATCTAACAAAGGATTAATATCCAAAATTTATAAGGATCTCAATACAAAAAAAATTTTTAGCTTAAAAATGGGTTAAAAACCTGACCAGAATTTTCTTTTTTTTTATTTTTTTTTATTTTTATTTTTTTTTAATTTTTTATTGTAGTAATTCGTGCAACATAGCATATCTCTTTGTTAAGTACAAATTGTTAACAACATATTTGCACACACTTCTCATTTGACCCCTTCCCCAATTCCCACCCCATTCCCTCCCCCTCCCTCCCCCTCAAGTTCACATCAGTGAATGACCTTGATATGATTGTGTAGGTACATCATGTGCTTTAGGGCGTCCCTCTGCCCCATACGTCCACTACAATTAAATCAACTTCTTTGCTTATCGAGGATCTCTCCTTTTCATCTGGAGACCCTCCTATGCCCCATCTTCTCCCTAGCATCCACATATTAGGGAGAACAGATGCTTCTTAACTCTTTGTGACTGACTAATCTCACTTAACATAATGTTTTCCAGTTGCATCCATTTCCCTGCAAAAAACATGATTTTATTCTTCTTTATGGCTGAGTAAAATTCCATTGTGTACATATCCCATAGTTTTGTAATCCATTCGTCTGTGGTTGGACATCTTGGCTGCTTCCATAGTTTGGCTATTGTGAAT